>WNWK01009172.1:0-77500 GCA_009830355.1 Cherax destructor | reverse complement strand
TGTTAATGCGACATGACATCAGTGAATCCCTGGTGTTTGCCACACTATTTGCTCTAGCTGGCACTCAATTGAACTGGTGCTCCCACAAGGTACTAAGTGGTCCCAAATTTTTTTAATACTGCGCACACTGAGGGCGCAGACCCATTCTATCATGTCTAGGCGACTCAGGCCTATCGCACTAAATTTGAAGGAATGAAAAATAAAACGTTGATCTACGTTCGGGGCAGTACGCACGTGAACGTATATCTACGTGTGGACAGTTTAAGGGTTAAACGGTCCAAACGTATATATACGTTCTTACCGCTACTGCCCTGAATATTTCGAAAAAAAAAAAAAAAAATTTTTTTATAGAAAATGAAGAGCACATTTTTTTAAGTGTTATAGAATTAAAAAAAAAAATCTAGGGTCAGTAGTTACCGAGATATGAGGCAGAGAAGTTGGCTCTGGATGCTCACCTGACAGCAACAGGAGTCCTGCTGCTTGCAGAATCGTTGTCGATATATTTTTTTTCTCATTTTTTTATTATTTTATATAATTTTTAGGTTCTGATAATTACAATTTGTAGTAGTTCTTGTGATTTCATAGCCAAACTGTGTTCTGACAGTAATATTAGGTACTGAAATTATACTCAAATGATAATAATAATGATAGTGCATAATAATAATAATATGTAATAATCATTACAATAAATTTCAACCCTAAGCATTATGTAAGATATGTGTCACTGCCTTATCTCATCTGATCTCCACTAATCATGACTGGTGACATTTGGTGTGGGTAAGGCTAGTCTTATCTCTTCTTATCAGTCCAGTAATTACAGTGATGACATTTGAAGCTTACACTGCTTCCCTTTATTTGTTACTCAAATTTGTCTGTCTGTCTGTATCTGTCTCTGTCTGTGTCTTTCTGTCTGTCTGTGTGTCGTCTCCTTTCTGTCTGCTTGTCTCAGAGAGTAGCTCATGAACCATATGGTATTACGCAGATCCCAAGCACAGTATAACACTTTGTCTGGATTTTTTTAGTTATCCTAGGTAATTTACAGTAGGTATAATTGTATTTATGTATGTGTTCCTGTGAGATAGAGACAAAGAGACAGATAAATACAGACAGACAGACGGATACAAAGACAGCCAATCAGGTACCCAGCTGGCAGCCAGGTGGCCAGCCAGCTGGCCTGCCAGCCTTCCGACATCACTTTCCACTTAAAAAAGAGTGTTAATATGACATGACATCAGTGAATCCTTGGTGTTTGCCGCAGAGTTTGCTCTAGCTGGCTCTCAATTTAACTGGTGCTCCCAAAAGGTACTAAGTGATCCCAGATTTTTTTAATGTGGCTCACACCGAGTGTTAGGACCCTTTCTATGCTGACCAAGCATCTCAGGCCAATCATGCCAAATTTGGAGGAATGAAAAATAAAACGTAAATATACGTTTGGGGCAGTAGCGGTAAGAACGTATATATACGTTTGGACCGTTCCACTGCAAAGTGTCCTCGGGCGGCAATATCGGCTCTGACCATATCCCTGTCATAATTAAGCTACAATCCACCCCATTCCGCACACCCATCCGCCCAAAACCCAACCTGAAAACACTAGGCTTCGACCCCTTCAGGGACTACCTAGCAAACGACCAGACTATTCTTCTTGACAACCAACCCTCCACTGCAATAGATGTGGCGATCGCCTCCCTGCACGAAAGAATCACCGAGGCCACTGAAGCATGTTGCCAACTAACCACCTCCAGGGTCTACCAACAGTACAAACCAACCAGGGAAATAAAAGACAGCATGAACAATTACCAAGCTGAATGCAGAAGGCACCTCCACTCAGGCCAGCCCACACGCGAGGTACTCCAAAGAGTGGGAAGGGAATTAATAACCCTAATCACCCAGCACAAAAGGGACCTATGGAAATACCTTGTGCTTCAAGCTAATCAGTATAAGCGCCAACCAGAACGATTCTTGAGCAAGATCCGCAGACTACTGGGGGCTAAGCACTCACCCACTCAACTCCTCACACACTCATTCACTAATGAGGATGGCGAGGATGTGACCACCTTGCTCGAGGACTCACAGGATCAAGCTAATTTGATGAGTGAGGTGTGGAAGAAAATTCTCTCTCACAATGTCAGCAGAAGATTTAACAACAACCACTACCTGTGGGTCAATCAGTGGCGTGACGAAAACTGGGAAGACTTCCATCCAATACCAACAATTGATACATCTTCTCTTGAACCCGAGCACCCTCTCACAAGGCCAATCACCCTTAAGGAAATGACCCAAGTCATTGGACGAATGAGAAATAAGGCCCCTGGCCCCTCAGGCATAACAGTAAAACAGATAAAATACCTACCCCGTAATTGCAAGATGTCCCTATTAAACATCTTAAATGCTATCCTGGCGTCTAGCCACTTCCCTACATCATTCAAAACAGCTAAGATGATCTTCATCTCAAAACCCAATAAGGACAACCATAACCCAGAAAACTACAGACCTATCTCTCTACTCGAAGTCGCTGGCAAAGTCTTTGAAAAAATCATTTCCAATAGACAACTACTACATTGAATTCAATCACCTCTTCTCCGAAAAACAGTTTGGTTTCAGGTCCCACCGTGGAATGCAGCATGCTATCAGCATCATCTATGATGCTGCTGATAGCCTGAGGAATCAAGGAAACCTGGTCCTAATTGCAACGAGGGACGTTCACAAAGCCTTTGACAGCCTCTGGCACGATGGGCTTATATTCAAACTTGCCGATCTACCAGACCACAACTGGACCTTTCTCAGGCTCATATTCAATTTCCTAACAGGCAGAAGCATCATCCCCAACTTTAATGGCAAATCTGCAGTCCCATTCACCCCAACAGCTGGCGTACCACAAGGCTCATGCCTTAGACCCATACTCTTCAATATCTATGTAAATGACCTCCCGCAACCAGAACATAATGACACCATTATCACCCAATTTGCAGACGACGTGATCCATGTAGTGTCATCCGCCCCCATAACAGGTGCAACAAAATACAGGAGAGTAATAGCGAAAATGAATGAGGAATTACGAAGAACAGCTAACTGGGAGAAAAAGTGGAGAATCACAACTAACCCAGAAAAAGTCCTCATTAGCACCATTGGCTGTCTCCCATCAACCATAGAAGACAAAGGAGGTATCTCCATAAGAGGATCACGGGTCGATATCAGAAACCCTAACAAAATCCTGGGATATGAGATCGACAGATTATTTAACTCCACTTCTCACATCTCTAAAAAAGTGAACCTAGCTAAAGCCCGCCTCAGCCAACTATTCAGATTCAAAGAAGCTCCCCCCCCACATCAAGAAGCACCTCTACAAGATGATGATCAGACCTCTGTTAGAATACCCTTGCGTACCCCTATCACTAACAGCTAAAACCAACAGGCTGCGGTTCCAACGAGTCCAGAACAAAGCCCTCCGCTTTATCACTGGGTCCAGATTAAGGGACAGAATCAGAATTGAAGACCTACATGTACAACAAGAAATCGCTGCAATTAATGTAAGGATAGATAAACTAGCGAAAAGACAGCTATACGACATGCAAGAACTATATGTACCTGATAGAGAACCCCCCCCCAACCAGTAAACACAACCGACTATGTCATCACCACACCTCCCCACCGAACCCAAAGAATGACTCTGCAGCAAAGAGTTAGGCGCTACATTCACAATGACAACTACCCACGACCAAGAATCCTGAGTGATCTCCCTGTCGAACCAGAAGAGTGCATACCACCAGACCCAGTCTACGTTCAACAACATAGATAAATACTCCCCATTTATGGGTGACCTACCTTTTCCAATCTACATCTTACAACTAACATTGTAACACCTACGAACTTCCTATTTTAGGACACCACCTCAGAAACTGCTTGAACAACTCCGGGCTAGCCACCAACAACATCAAAAGCCCAGCAACCAACACCTGTTGCAACAGAAACTGCTCGACCAGCTCCGGGCTACCCACCATCAACATCGAAAGCCCAGCAACTACCACCTGTTGCAGCAGCCTTGCCCGAAAAAAAAAAATTACTACAAATAGTATGCCTTCCTCCAACTCAGTAGCATGCTGTGATACAGCAGTATACCTGTGTGCAACTGATGGGCTGAAGGCATATCCTCCTCATAAAATTTACTTATGTATAACTCTACATACACACACACTTATTATATTGCGCCAAAGTGGATAGGCCACTTACCTTTACAACCCTAACCTCCCTCTCCCCCCTCCCACCTATTTCCCAATTTCCATCCTTACCCATCCTTCTTCCTCCCCCTATTTACCGACGCTCAGGTCAAATCAAGCTCAAGACCGTTTAAGGGTTAAGCTAATATCAATAATAATGTTTTTTTACTTATTACTGTTGATCTATTATGACATAAGGCGACATATTAATAGCATAGAAACAAAAAATACACCAGAATAAATATTATGTGGCATAATATGACGGTCTATGGCCAGATAGTGGAATGGGTCGCCAATGACTATAAGGGTTATTTTCCCATTCTCACATCACTATTATGAGAGAAAACGGATCTAGCTGATGGTAAACTTTAATAGACACTCATAGATGATGAAAACAGTGGAAAAAACAAGTATTTTTTTGGGAAAAAAAATTTCTCCGAGTACTTGGGCTGCCGCGCGTTTCGGCCATTATCTCGGAAGTAAGTTATTCATCTATTTAGTCAAGGACCATCATTAATAATGAACGAATTGATGTGATTTTCACAACAAACATAGAAAATTGATTGCTTTACCAGATGCCATGTACCTTTTTGAAGTATCCCATATACAGTGGACCCCCGAGTTTCGTAAACCCCGGAAATCGTACATTTATGTAAGTATAATATTGTAAGTGCTTGTGGAAAAGTATTTTTGGGGGTCTGAAATAGACTAACCTACGTGACATTTTTCCTTAAGGGAGTAAATTCGTTCGGTAATGGCACTTGAGCAGACTTCAGGAGTGAAGTTTTTACGAAACTCGGGGGTCCACTGTATTTTCAGATTTTTGTGGGGTAAAAGTCTGATATCTTGCTAAATGTCAAGCAACCTACAAACAGTATTTTTTTTTTAGAATGAAGATAAGCTTTATTGCAGACCTAGTACATGAACAACGATGGACTTAGAAGTGTTCTATCAGCAGAAAGTGTCAAAACCACTTTTCCAAGTACCACTTCGGAGGACGTTACTGATAAGTATATTTTTTAGTAATTTTTAGTAAATCTTGTGTGGTTCATTTGCTTTTTAGTCGATTTTATTGAAACTTCATCACAGGATGGTCGATATAAGCTTCTAATAGTACACCAAGAATGAGCGCAATCGGTCAACAAATAAAGAAGTTGATGCCAAATCGTTAAGCTCTCCCTAGAGGCTGACCCTGACAACCCTTTACCAGTTGTGGAATCTATTGTGTCTTTGGGGAAGTCCATTGGGTTGGATGTGAGTGGCGAGGATGTGGAAGAGTTGGTGAAGGACCACAGTGAAGAGCTAACCACTGAAGAGCTGCAAGAGCTTCATCTGCAACAGCAACAGAGCACAGCTGAGGAAATTTCTTCACAGGAGGAGGAAGAGAGAGGGAGGAAGGTGCCTTCTTCAGAGATTAAGGAGATTTGTGGAGGAACATCACCCTAACAAAGCTGTTGCACACCGTGTCTGCGACATGTTCATTGACAATGTCTTGTCCCATTTTAGGCAAATTTTAAAGAGACGCCAGAACTGGAACAATTTTTTAAGCGACAGGGGTCCAGTGACTCTCAAGCTGGTCCTAGTGGCATTGAAAAACGAAGAAGGGAAGTAACCCCGGATAAGGACTTGGTACCTAAAGTCTTTATGGAAAGGGATTCCCCTTCCAAACAATAGCGTAACTTCATCCTCTCCCCTCCTCCTGTCTTCCATACACCAACAAGAGTCTTCAATAAAGGTAAGTGGGATGTTATTATTGTTTTATACTTGATTTCTCATTGTTTTTTGTATGTAAATCTATATTTATTAAAAAAAAAAAATTTTTTTGTTAATACTTTTGGGTGTCTGGAACGGATTAGTTGCAGACTCTCTGGGACGGATTAATCACGAAATTCAGGGGTCCACTGTATTGCATTCATGTGTTGCCGCTCACTAAATACAATTTTAAGTTTTGGGTTAATGTTTGTATTGAGTGTTCTGCAGATGCAGTGTACACAATAGAAAATGTAAATATTTTGTACATTAACCCTTTGAGGGTCGGTCACGTACTACTACGTCATTGCAGCCAGGGTCGGTCACATACTTGAAAACGTAAATTCTAGCACCTTCAAATCGAGCGGGAGAAAGCTGGTAGGTCTACATGTGAGAGAATGGGTCTATGTGGTAAGTGTGTGCAGTAGGAAAAAAATCAATGCACCTGCATTGCATTGTGGGAGTGGTAATTCAGTGCACCTTTGTCACCAAGCCATGTGGTAAGGAATACCTCACTCCGGTAATGTGAGTGGTAGGGAAGGCAGTGGGGGGGAGACAGTGGGGTGGGTGGGGAAGACAGTGGGGGGAAGGAAGGAAGGAAGAAAGAAAGGAAGGAAGGAAGGAACAAAGAAAGGAAGAAAATTATAGTGTAAATTACCTAGGATAACCCAAAAAATCCAGACTGCCAAATAATATGTATCAGGACTCAGATGTGAAGCAGTGACTACTGAGTCTTTTAATATATGTTGGCTCTCTCTGAGACAGACAGATAGATAAAACAGTGAAAACAAATAAAGGGGAAGGCAGTGTACCCTCATCAAATGTCAGCACTAATTAATTTAGTGATAAAACTGTGACACACACATCTTACACCATGCTTCAATTATTATTATTATTATTATTATTATCTCCTGCATATCCTAGGTAATTTACACTATATATAATTGTATTTGTGTGTTCCTGTGAGATAAAGACACAGCCAGCCAGTCAGCCAGCCAGCTGGCTGGCCATCCATCCAGCCAGCTGTTCAGCCAGCCAGCTGGTCAGCTAGCCAGCCAGCCAGTTGGTCAGCTGGTCAGACAGCAAGCCAGCCAGCTGGCTGGCCATCCATCCAGCCAGCTGTTCAGCTGGCCAGCAAGCCAGCCAGCCAGCTGTTCAGCCAGCCAGTTGTTCAGCCAGCCAGCCAGCTAGCTGTTCAACCAGCCAGCTAGCTGTTCAACCAGCCAGCTGTTCAGCCACCCAGCCAGCCATCCAGCTGGTCAGCCAGCTGGTCAGCCAGCCAGCCAGCAGTTATTGTGTAGTATACAAGGAGAGTATATATGTATACAAAATATGGTTTATATTGGTCTCACAGGACATAAAAGTTACTTGAAAAAATAAAATGTTAAAAAATAAAAGAAAAAAGTAGAAAAAAATAAATAAACTATTACCGGGTGACTGGCAGTCGGCGATGTTGCCATAAGCGGTTCACTTTCTGTCAACTTCAAGCCTCTATATCTCCGTAAGTATTGATCGCAAATTTTTTTTTTTTTTTAGCCTGTTAGATTTAGAAAAAAAAAAAATCATTTCATAAGAAAAAAAAGATTATTTTTTTTAAATTCTGCGACCCTGAGAACAAGATTCGGAGAGGGCCTGTCGACCCTCAAAGGGTTAACCCTTTCACTGAACTTGCTCACAGTGTCGAAGTATTTAAAAAAAAAAATCTTATGAAATGATGGAGAATCTTTTCCCGATGGTAATGACACCAAAAGTACGAAATTTTATGGAAAACTTACGGAATTATGCTTTCACGAAGTTAGTAGTCTCGGCGATATATACGCATCAGCAATTTCGCCCACTTTGAGCCCTATTTTCGGCCAATTCCATTGTTCCAGTCGCCCAAACTCATAGCTATTTCTTTAGAACTCCGTTTGTTCTATCGATTAAGTTCAAGAACCTGCCCATTTACCTATTTCAACTACCCAATAAAGTGGTCAGAATTTGGCAATTTGGCCAATTTCATGCAAATTTCAAAAGATGCCAATTTCAAAATAGGGTCCAGAATAAACAATGCAGATATTCCTGGCACTAAAATAACATTTTCTCTGTTCATTAGTCACGTCTCCAGGCCCCTCTTATATTACACTTGCTTTCCATTTTGAATTTTTATTCACACAAAAAATAGAAGGTTTACTGTTATACAGACTACTGCATTATTATATAATTGTATAAATAAGGTCAACCCATTTGTGACTGCGTATTAGACTGGCCAGGTGGACACGAATTGGATGGTGATGTCATTTGTTTACTCTTGAACATTGGCAAAAATCGAACATTTCCGCTACTTTGAGCTCAATTTCAAGGTACTTTTCATCGTGAAACCAAACAAAATCATCTCTATTTCTATAATATATCTTCCATTCTATCAAATGAAACCAAGAAAATGAGAATACAACCTTAACCCTTAAACTGGCCAAACGTAGATACAGTCTCTCCTCACTTAACGATGTACCGTTTACCTACAACTCGGAGTTACACGGGCTCTCCCACGAATTAAATTTATCAAATATCACTGGCTGTCATCAGTTATCTGACACTTGTCACAACACCATAAAAAAAAGTGACCACCACCATTACAAAAATGCTATGTGCTAAACACACACACTTTTTCAGTAAGTCAGTCAAGTCAGTAAGTTATTCAGTCAAGTCAGTAAGTTATTCAGTCAAGTCAGTGTGTCATTCAGTCAAGTCATTGTGTCATTCAGCATTCAGTCAAGTCAGTAAGTCATTCAGTCAGGCAGACAGACATGATAAAGAAGCCCAAATTAATAAAAACTGACATACAGTGGACCCTCGGTTAACAAAATTAATCCGGTCCAGGAACTATTACTTAATCTGAATCTTTCGTTATCTGAAACCTTATTTCCCATAAGAAATAATGTAAATACAATTAATTTGTTCCACAAAAAAATAATCACTCAAAAAAAAAAAAAAATATTTACTTACCTTTATTGAAGAGACTTGCAGGCATCTGGAAGGTATAGATGATGACTGGAGCAGGGTGTTAGTGGTTGGAAGGGGGATCCCCCTCCAAAAGGACTTCAGGTAACAAGTCCCTCTCTGGGGTTACTTCCCTTCTTGGTCTTTTAATGCCACTAGGACCAGCTTGAGAGTCACTAGACCCCTGCCTGGTGAAGTAACTGTCCACAGTCCTCTGTTTCTGGCAACTCTTCAACACTTTTCTGAAGTACAACATGGCTCTGTCACTGAAGTGGTTGCACAGAAGGCTCATTTCAGCTTGCTCAGGGTGGTATCTTTCAACAAATGTCTGCAGCTCATTCCACTTTGTACACATCTCCTTAAGCACTGAAGAAGGCACCTCCTTATCTCTCTCTCTCTCCTCCTGTGAAGCAATAACCTCAGATGTGGTCTGTTGCTGTTCCAGATGAAGCTCTTGCAGCTCTTCAGCTCTACCCTGTGCTCCTCCACCAACTCTTCCACATCCTCACCACTCACCTCCAACCCCAGGCTGTTCCCCAATTCCACAATATCTTCCACAACATGTTCCACAACAGGCACAGGGTCGTCAGGGTCAGGGTTAGCCTCAAATCCTTCTCTTGGACACAATCCGGCCACAGTGGTCTCCAAGCAGAGTTCAGAGTCCTGGAAGTCACTTCCTCCCAAGCCTTACCTATAAGGCCTATGCAATGCACGATATTGAGGTGTTCTTTCCAGAACTCTCTTAGGGTCAATTCAGAGTCATTGGTCATATTAAAGCACCTCTGAAACAGTGCTTTGGTGTACAGTTTCTTGAAGTTGGAAATGACCTGCTGGTCATTTCCAACTTCTCATCCATGGGCTGGATGAGAGGAGTGGTGTTAGGAGGCAAGAACTTCACTCTGATGAAATTTAAGTTGTCAGGCAACAACTCTTGCAAGTTGTGAAGATGAGCAGGAGCATTGTCCAGTACCAGGAGGCACTTGAGTGGCAATTTCTTTTCCAGGAGGTATTTCTTCACACTAGGGCCAAACACTCCAGTCATCCATTCCTTGAAAATCTCCGTAGTGACCCATGCCTTGGTGTTAGCTTTCCAATGCACACACAATTTATTCTTGTCAACACTGTGTTTCCTGAAGGGTCTGGGATTTTCTGCGTGATGCACCAGTAAAGGCTTCACTTTAAAATCACCACTGGCATTGGCACACATCATAAGAGTTAGCCTGTCTTTCATAGGCTTGTGTCCTGGCTGTGCCTTTTCCTCCTGAGTAATGTAGGTCCTGTTGGGCATTTTCTTCCAAAACAGGCCTGTTTCATCACAATTAAACACTTGTTGGGGGAGGAATTGTTCAGCCTCTACGAACCCCTTGAATTCCAGCACAAATTTTTCAGCTGCACGTTTGTCTGAGCTGGCTGCCTCACCATGCCTCACAACATTGTGTATGCCACTATGTTTCTTAAACTTCTCAAACCAGCCTTTGCTGGCTTTAAAATCAGTCTCCTCACCACTGGTTGCAGGCATTGTCTTCAAAAGATCTGTGTGCAACTTCCTTGCCTTTTCACAAATTATCGCCATAGAAATACTATCACCCGCTCTCTGTTTTTCATGGATCCACACCAACAACAACTTCTCAACCTCGTCCACTTTTTTCGATCTTTGTTTCGTTAACAAATTTACCCCTTTTGCAACATTAGCTTCCTTGATCTCATTTCTCTGTGCCAGGATATGGCCGATAGTAGATGGAGTTTTCTTGTACATCCTGGCAAGATCACTCAGACGTACACCACTCTCATATTTTTCTATGATTTCCTTCTTCAGTTCGATGGTGTTCCTCACTCTCTTTACCACAGGGGTGCCACTAGGAAGCTTCTTTGGACCCTTGTGACTTATTTCACAGTGACAATAACTAAACCACCAAAAAAGACACCAAATATATTGTGAATCTTTGAAAGAGCGCGCTAGGTAATGTTCTCTCAATGGTAAACAACGCTTTACCTGCGTCCTGTGCTTGCGCGGAGCAGGCGGACACGTCTAATACCTTTCGGTAACCGAGGAATTTTTCGCTAACCGATTACGAAAAAAGCTTTCGGTTTCCGAAGCTTTCGTTAACGGGACCTTTCGTTAACCGAGGATCCACTGTATATGGAGAGGTATCGGAGGGTGTGTGGGGCTGGGGGCTATACAGAGAGAGGGAGAAGGTGGGAAGAGGGAGGGGTGGTGACACTTTTGAAGTGTCAGTAAGGGGTCATTCCTCGATTAGCGATGAAATTGTTTACCGACGGGGTCTTAGGCCCCTATCTCCGTCGTTAACCCTTTCAGGGTTTTTGACGTACTAGTACGTCTTACGCACCAGGGGGTTTGACATACTAGTACTCCTAAATTCTAGCGCCATCAAATCAAGCAGAAACAGGCTGGTTGGCCTAGATGTGAGAGAATTGGTCTGTGCGGTCAGTGTGCGCAGTATAAAAAAATCCTGCAATACACTGCACAATGAGGAAAAAAAAACTCCGACCGTGTTTTTTGTTTAAAACAGCGACTTTGCAGTCTATTTTCGTATGGTATTTATGGTTGTATTCTCGTTTTCTTGGTCTCATTTGATAGAATGGAAGATATATTAGAGAAATAGAGATAATTTTTATTGGTTTCTCGATGACAAGTACAGTGGACCCCCGCTATTCGAACGGCTCGGCAGTCGAACAAATCGTCATTAGAACAAGAAAATCGATATCATCATGCGAACAAAACATCATGATTCGAACAAGTGTGTCCATCACCTGTCCGCCCAGGCGCTTGGAGAGCCAGTCCCTCCTTGTTTACACTCGAGAGAACAATACCCTCCACGCTCATCCAGACATTTCACACTTAATTATAATTGTTTCGAGTTTGTTCATTAAGTGTGAGGCAGTGGTGAGAGACAGTGGTGGTAGAGGCAGTGGTGAGAGGCAGTGGTGGTAGAGGCAGTTGTGAGAGGCAGTGGTGAGAGGCAGTGGAGTAGGCAGTGGTGAGAGGCAGGTGGTGAGAGGCAGTGGTGAGTAGGAGTGGAGGTGAGAGGCAGTGGAGGTGGAGGAAGTGGTGAGAGGCAGTGGAGGTGGAGGAAGTGGTGGAGAGGGAGGCAGTGGAGGTGAGAGGCAGTGGTGTAGAGGCAGTGGAGGTAGAGGCAGTGGTGGTAGAGGCAGTGGTGAGAGGCAGTGGTAGAGGATGGTGAGAGGCAGTGGTGGTGAGAGGCAGTGTGAGGTGAGAGGCAGTGGTGAGAGGCAGTGGTGGTGAGAGGCAGTGGAGGGGGAGAGGCAGTGGGGTAGAGGCAGTGGAGGTAGAGGCAGTGGTGAGAGGCAGTGGTGGTAGAGGCAGTGGTGAGAGGCAGTGGTGGTAGAGGCAGTGGTGGTAGAGGCAGTGGTGAGAGGCAGTGGTGGTAGAGGCAGTGGTGGTAGAGGCAGTGGTGGTAGAGGCAGTGGTGAGAGGCAGTGGTGGTTGAGGCAGTGGTGGTAGAGGCAGTGGTGGTAGAGGCAGTGGTGAGAGGCAGTGGTGGTAGAGGCAGTGGTGAGAGGCAGTGGTAGTAGAGGCAGTGGTGAGTAAACAAGATTATATGAAGGTTCGGGAGGGAGTTTTGTAAACAAACCAGTTGTTGCTGTTACCAGCCTGACACGTACGAATTCTGTTCAATCCGTGAAGCTGACTGGAAGTGATCTAATGCACTTAGCATTACAAACTCCGTTTTCTCTTATACTAACACGTCTGAAGGAGGAAAGACTGGGAAGATGTTTTCACAGCTGTAGCGAGAATGCTCGCCACCACCATCCTTCCCAGCCACCACATTCGTAATGACATACATATTTTATTCATTCTAGAGTGTATATCAGGTTTTTATGTTATTTATATTGTTTATTATGTCATATTAGATGAATTGTGATAGATAAATAAGCTGTCGAGTTGATAATAGCTTCACAGTGAAGTACTATTTTGTCATGCCTCCTGACAGCAGGAACGGATTAATTGTATTTCCATTATTTCTTATGGGAAAAATTAAATCGCCACTCGAACATTTCGCGTTGAGAACTAGCTCCTGGAACGGATTAAATTCGAATAGCGGGGGTCCACTGTACCTAGAAATTGAGTGCAAAATAGCGAAAATATTCGATTTTTGCCGATGTTCAAGAGTAAACAAATCATGCCACACGTCCAATACACATCAACTGACGAGTCTAATACGTATTCTTGCACAAGTGTGCTGATATTATTTATACCATTTTTAAATGATGCAGTAGTATATATAATAGTAATGTAAGAGGGGCCTGGAGACGTGACTAATGAACAGATAAAATGTTATTTTAGTGCCAGGAATGTCTGTCTTGTTTATTCTGGACCCTATTTTGAAATTGGCATCTTTTGAAATTTGTGTGAAATTGGCAATACAGTGGACCCTCGGTTTTCGTTCACCTCCAAACTCGAACAATTATGTAAGTGTATTTTCGTAAGTGCTTTTGTATGTGTATTTTTGGGGGTCTGAAACGACATTTATTCTTATGGGAACAAATTCGTTCGGTAACGGCACTCAAACAGCATTCTGGAAAGAATTTTCAACGAAAACCGAGGGTCCACTGTATTGCCAATTTCTGACCACTTTATTGGGTAGTTGAAATCGGTAAATTGGTGGTTTCTTGTACTCAATCATTAGAACAAATAGAATTCTAGAATAATGGCTATGATTTTAGTAGACTGAGACATTGGAATTAGCCAAAAATAGGGCTCAAAGTGGGCGAAATCGCCGATACGTAAATATCATCGATACCGCTAACTTTGCGAGAGCATAATTCCGTTAGTTTTTCACCAAATCTCATACTTTTGGTGTCATTAGTATCGGAAAAAGATGCTCTATCATTTCATAAGAAAAATATTTTTTTTCCCGAAAATGTTTCGACCCTGAAAACGAGTTAAGAATCGGGGGTCTTGACCCTGAAAAGGTTAAGTGAGGAGAGACTGTATATGTTTGCTTGCGTAGCGCTTCGAATGTAGATCTACGTTTTATTTTTCATTTCTTCAAATTTGGCACAATAGGCCTGAGTCGTCTAGACATGAGAGAATGGGTCTGCGCCCTTAGTGTGTGCCATATTAAAAAAATCTGGGACCACTTAGTACCTTGTGGGAGCACCAGTTCAATTGAGCGTCAGCTAGAGCAAATAGCCTGGCAAACACCAGGGATTCACTGATGTCATGTCGCATTAACACTCCCCTTTTAACCCGTAAACGGTACAAACGTATATATACGTTTACTACCCCAGTATTTCGCTTTTTTTATAGAAATAAAGAGCACATTTTTCTAAGTGTAATAGCATAAAAACATTTTTTTAGGCTCGGTACTTACCGATATGAGGCCGAGAAGTTGGCACTGAATGCTCACGTTATGGCAACATCGAGTCCTGCCGCTTGCAGAAGTGTTGCCGATATACCTTTTTTTCTCGTTTTTATATAATTTTATTTAATTTTTATGATCTGATAATTACAATTTACAGTGGATCCCCGAGTTTCATAAAAACTTCCCTCCTGAAATCTACTCAAGCGCCATTACCGAACGAATTTACTTCCTTAAGGAAAAATGTCACATAGGTTAGTCTATTTCAAACCCCCAAAAATACACTTCCACAAGCACTTACAATAGTATACTTACATAATTGTACGATTTCCGGGGTTTACGAAACTCGGGGGTCCACTGTATAGTAGTTCTTTGTTCTAAGACTAATATTAGGGACTGAAATTGTACTCAATTGTCACAAACACACTGACAGGTGGACAATTACAACTGCTTTGGTCATTTACTAATGTCTAGGAATATATACAAAGTATTTATAGGTTCCAGCAATGTTTTGGATATGTGGGAGTATATAATAATAATAATAGGAATAATAATAAGAATAATGAAAATAATAAGAATAAGAACAATAAGTTCCCTTGAAGCATGATGTAAAACAAGTTAGTCCACTGCTGACAGTGATAAGATAAGATAAGGGGTGACATTTGATGAGCATCCCCCTCTGTTTTCACTGTTACACAACCATATCTGTCTGTCAAACTCTGTCTATCTGTGTCTTTCAAGCTCTCTGTCTGTCTGTCTTCCAAGCTCTCTATCTGTCTTCCAAGCTCTCTATCTGTCTCTCAAGCTCTCTGTCTATCTGTCTGTCCGTCTAGCAACTAGCTCTCCCGTCTCAGAGATCCACTCCTGAACCAACACGTCTGTTTCCTGAGCAAGTGTAAATACGTATTTGCCAGTCATGTTTACACATTATATCTACAAGCACTTTGTCTGGATTTTTTGGGTTATCCTAGGAAGTTTACACTATGTATAATTGTATTTGTGTACCTGTGAAACAGAGATAGATAGACAGGCATAGGTTGCAAGACATTCTAAAAGGATGTTGCACATGGGTTATTATCAAGGTTTTTGATATTTCCTCGACCACTTATGGCCATATCCACCTCAAAGCCACTAAACTCAGGGTCAACATCACTTTCCACTTAAAATGGGAGAGTTAATACTACATGACATCAGTGAATCCCATGTGTTTGCCGCGCTGTTTGCTCTAGCTGGAGCTTAATTGAACTGGTGCTCCCACAACATACTAAGTGGTCCCAGATTTTTTTAATGCAGCGCACACCAAGGGCTAAGACCCATTCTATGCTGACCAGGCATCTCAGGCCAATCATGCCAAATTTGGAGGCAGGAAAAATAAAACTTAAATATACGTTTGGGGCAGTAGCAGTACTAACGTATATATACGTGTGGACCGTTTACGGGTTAAGAGGAAAGTAAAAATAGGTTAGATAAATACACAAGTGGCTGTGGGTGGGTGTGAGTTGGACCTGACTAGCTTGTGCTACTAGGTCTGATGCTGTGCTCCTTCTTCAGAGGATGTGACCTGACTAGGTGGGTCATTGGTCTAAGCCGGTGGTGACATGGACCTGCCTTGCATGGGCCAGTAGGCCTGCTGCAGTGTTCCTTCTTTCTTATGTTCTTATATATTCAGCTATCTGGCCGGCTAGCTGGCTTTGGCTGTCTCTCTGTCTATATCTCTATATGTCTATATCTTTGTCTAGTATATCTTTGTCTGTCTATATATCTATCTGTCCTATCTCTCTCTCTCTCTCCTCTCTCTCTCTCTCTCTCTCTCTCTCTCTCTCTCACATGTACATATAAGTACAGTTATTATACATAGTGTAAATTACCTAGGATAACCCAAAAATTCCAGGCAAAGTGCTATACAGTACTTGTGGATATTTGACATAATAAGCATGACTGGCAAGTAATACGCATTGTCACTTCTGCTTCTCTGCTTCGTGTGTAATACCTATTGGTTTACTAGCTGCTTTCTGAGACTGAGAGACAAGCAGATGGAAAGACACACACACAGGCAGACAGAAAGACAGATAAGCAGAGCTAGACACAGACAGGCAGACAGACAGACAGACAGATAGACAAACTCAGATAGACAGACAAAGACAGATAGATGGACATAGAGACATGTTTGTGTGTAACATTGAAAACAAAGGGAGGGTTCCCTCCAGCACTGCTGACATTTATCAAATGTCACTGGGCTGTCAAGAGTTATCTGACACTTGTCAACACACCATTCTTCAAGGAGTTTCATATATAGTACAGTCAACCCTCCGTTTTCATGCATAATCCGTTCCTGAGGGATGCACTAAAACTGAAACACAGGAAAACTGAAACCATTTTCCCCATAAGAAATAATGGAAATTCAATTAATCCGTTTCAGATACCCAGGAGTATTAACAAAAAAAGAATTTTTTATAGATTAAATATAGATTTACATACAGAAAAGAATGACAAATAAATATAAAGCACTAATAACATGTATAAATGTACATTTAACATCACACTTACCTTTATTGGCGACTCTTGTTGGTGTATGGAAGATGGAGAGGAGAGAGGGAGGCGAGTTTAATGTTGGGAGGCAGGACAAAATGCTTCAATTTGACACTAATATCAGCTCTACGGCTTATTTATCTATCACAATTAATCTAATATGACATAATAAACAATATTAATAATATAGAAACATGATATATACTCTAGAATGAATAAAATATGTCATTATGTATGAGAGAACTGGCGGTAGTGTTGTTGGGTATATGGGCCACTGCTGGTGGTGGTCGGCGGCAGCAGCAGCAGTCCGCCACCAGCTCTATTCACACAATGTACATAATTTATAAATAAGAAATATTTACACAATAATTTATAAATAAATATTTACACTTTAATTTATAAATAAGAAATATTCACACTTATATAAATAAGAAATATTTACTCTTACCTTGGAGGAGATGTTGGCAGAGGGCAGCTCTGGTCTCAGTGCCCCTATACTCCTCAAACAATGGAAGAGTTAAGTTTCGTGTCATTTTTCTATCGATTAATGGCTTAACTTACTTGCTACACTGTTAATGCTACACTTTATCGCTGGCTGGTGCTATAGCCTTTATCGACTCCACTTTGATACTTTGCTACGATTTCTTTCTTTAATTCTATGGTGTTCCTCGCTTTCTTTACCAAAGGACTGGCACTATGAGCTTTCTTTGGGCCCGTGGTGGCTTATTTAGCAGTCACACACAATAATCAAAGGCCAAAAACAATGGATTGTTAAGAAATGTTTTGTATGAACTTGCAGGATAATGTTCACTCAACCAGAAACAATGCTACACTGCCTGAGAATGTGCTTGGGAGGCGGGGTTGCAGGCTTTGTATGTGCACTGGACAGGTTCCGTACCATGAACGAAAACGGAGGTAATCACCGAAAACGGAGGTAAAATTTCCCCGAAAAAACTGCACGAAAGCTGAAGCACATGAAAACAAGAGATACACGAAAACGGAGGGTTGACTGTATACTCCAGGTACACACAGGCAGACAGAAAGAGATAAACAGAGCTAGACTGACACAGATAGACAGACAGATAGACAGACAGACAGACAGACAGACAGACACAGACAAACATGTTTGTGTGTAACTGAAAACAAATAAAGCAGGGTTCCCTGAGTGCACATTCATCAAGTGTCACTGCCTCTCAGCAGTTTGCTGACACTTGTCATAACACCATGCTTCAAGGTATACTCCAGCATGTCTAAAACATTGCTGGGACCTATAAATACTTTGTATATATTTCTAGACAATAGTAAATGACCCAGGCAGGTGAAAAAGTTCACCTGTGGGTGTGATTGTGACTATTTGAGTACTATTTCAGTACAGTGGTACCCCGAGTTTCGAACTTTCTTCGTTCCAGAAGGCTGTTCAAGTGCTGTTTCCGAACTAATTTGTTCCCATAAGGAATAATGTAAATTAGATTAGTCCATTTCAGACCCCTAAAAATACACTTACAAAAGCACTTACAATAATACACTTACATAATAGGTCGAGTTGGGAGCATTTCGAAACTCGGGGTACCACTGTACCTAATATTAGTGTCAGGACAAAGATTGGCTATGAAATTACAAAAACTTTTATAAATTGTAATTATCAGAACATAAAAAATCTATAAATAAAAATGAGAAAAAAAGGTATATTGGCTACACTTCTGCAAGCGGCAGGAGTTGATGTTGCCATCAGGTGAGCATCCAGCGCCAACTTCACAGGCTTATATCTTGGTAAGTACTGATCCTAAAAAATTTTTTTTATCCTATAACATGTATAAAAATGCGCTCTTCATTTAAAAAAAAAAAAAAAAAATTCAAAATATTCAGAGCACTGCACAAGTGAACGTAGATCTACGTTTGGACAGTTTAAGGGTTAAATACACCTCAAAGTAGGCATTTTAACCCATTCAGGGTCCAGAGGCCAAATTTCAAAGTGTGCACCAGGGTCCAAGAATTTAAAAAAAAAAAAATTGTTATTTTTTTCTTATGAAATGGTAGAGAATCTTTTTCTGAGGGTAATAAAGTGGACCCCCGGATTACGCTATTAATCCGTTCCAGAGGGCTTAACTTAAACCGAAAATAACTTAATCCGAATATTTTCCCCATAAGAAATATTGGAAATAAAATTAATCCGTTCCAGACACCCAAAAGTATTAAAATAAATTCTTTTTGTACAACATAAAGACATTAAATTACACAGAAAACAATGAGAAATATACATAATTTAATACTGTACTACTATAACATGTCACTTACCTTTATTGAAGAGTTGTTGATGTGTGGAAGATGGGAGGAGGGGGGGAGGATGGAGGAGTTGCTAGTGTTTGGAAGGGAAATCCCCTTCCATTAACACTGCAGGTACCAAATTCTTTTCTGGGGTTACTGGCCTTTTTCTTTTAATGCCACTAGGACCAGGTTGAGAGTCACTGGACCCCTCTCTCACAAAAAATCTGTCCAGGGAGCTCTGTGTCTGGCGATTCTTTAAAACATCCCTGAAATGGGACTCCACATTGTCATTGTACAGGTTGCCAGCACAGCCTGCAACAGCTTTGTTAGGGTGATATTCATCCATAAAGCCTTGCACCCTGCTCCACATTCCACAAATCTCCTTAATCATTGAAGAAGGCAACTTCCTCCATCTCTGTTCTTCCTCCTCCTCTGAACGATTTTCCTGAACTGTGGTCTGTTGTTGCTGTTGCTGTTGAAGCTCTTGCAGATCTTCAGTGGTTATCTCTTCATTGTCCTCCTCCACCAACTCTTCCACATCCTCGGTACTACCATCCAACCCCATGGACTTGCCCAGTGCCACAATGTCTTCCACAACAGGCTCAGGCTCAGGGTTCTGAAGCTTATCCCCAAAACCTTCAAAATCCCTCTCTTGGACACAGTCTGGCCACAATTTTCTCCAGGCAGAGTTCAAAGTCCTGGTAGTCACTCCCTCCCAAGCCTTACCTATAAGGTTTACACAATGCAGGATATTGAAACGATCTTTCCAAAACTCTTTTAGGGTCATATTAATGTCTGTGGTCACTTCAAAGCACTTTTGAAACATTGCTTTGGTGTAGAGTTTTTTAAAGTTTGAAATGACCTGCTGGTCCATGGGTTGGAGAAGAGGAGTGGTATTAGGGGGCAAGAACTTCACTTTGATGAACTTAAACTCCTGCACAATTTGCTCTGCCAAGTCTGGAGGATGACAAGGAGCATTGTCCATTATCAGGAGGCACTTAAGTGGCGAATTATTTTCCTCAAGATATTTCTTCACACTGGGGCCAAACACTTCATGGAACCAATCCAAGAAAATTTCCCTCGTGACCCATGCCTTACTGTTAGACTTCCACATCACACATTTTCAGAGTGATACACCAATGAAGCCTTCACTTCAAAATCCCCGCTAGCATTACCACACAACATGAGAGTTATCCTATCTTTCATAGGCTTGTGTCCTGGCAGTGCCTTTTCCTCCTGTGTAATGAAGGTCCTGTTTGGCATTTTGTTCCAAAACAGGCCTGTTTCGTCACAATTGAACACTTGTTGGGGTTTGAATTGTTCAGCCTCTATGTACCCCTGGAATTCCTGCGCATATTTTTCAGCCGAACTTTTGTCACAACTGGCTGCCTCACCATGCCTTATTACACTGTGTATGCCACTACACTTCTTACATCTGTCAAACCAGCCTTTGCTGGCTTTAAATTCGTTCACTTCAGCACTCGTTGCAGGCATTTTCTTGACGAGATCATCATGCAACTGCCTTGCTTTTTCACATATTATTGCCTGCATAACACTATCTCCTGCTAATTGTTTCTCGTTGATCCACACCAAAAACAAATTTTCCACATCTTCCAGCACTTGCGATCTCTGTTTTGTGATCATATTTGCACCTTTTGCAGCAACAGTTTCCTTGATTTTATTTCCTTTGGCCACAATGGTAGCGATGGTTGAATAGGCTTTTCCATAGTCTGGCCAGCTCAGCGATATGCACTCCACTTTCATATTTTGCTATTATCTCCTTCAGTTCTACCGTATTTCTGAGCCTCTTTACCACAGGGCTGGCACTAGGAGCTTTCTTTGGACCCATGGTGGCTTATTTAGCAGTTGCAAGCACTAAAAACAATGGAATAATGACAAAATGTATGGTATGAATGCGTGTGTGGCGGGGGTGGCGCTCACTCGCTGGTAAACAATGGCACACTGACTCTGGATGGAGCGTTGTACCGTTCCAGGGCACGTGTACGCGTCCAAGACGAATAGCGTATTCCAAGCGGATCATCATGTACTGAGCCAATATTTTTACGGAAAAATGTATCGCTAACCGAATTTAGCATAATCCGACGCCATCGTAATCCGGGGGTCCACTGTGAATCAAAAAGTACGAAATTTGATGGAAAATTGACGAAATTATGCTCTCGTGAATTTTGATGCGTCAGCGATATTTATGTATCGGCAATTTTGCCGACTTTGACTCCCATTTTAGACCAATTACATTATTCCAGTCGACCAAATTCTTAGCTATTTCGCTAGTATTACTTCTATTCTATCGATTGAGCACACAAAATCACCCAGTCAACTGTTTCAACTACAAAATAAAGTGATATGAAATTGGTAATTTAGCCAAGTTAACACAAAGTTCAAAATATTCCAATTTCAAAATAAGGTGCATAATAAACAGTGTAGGCATTCCTGGCACTAAACTAACATTTCCTCTGTTCATTAGTTACCTTTTCAGTCTTTACAAATGAATTCCATTTAGATTTTTTATTCACATAATGAATTTTTATTCAAACCAAAAAAATGGAAGATTTACTGTTATGCAATATTGTAATAATTGTATAAATAATATCACCACATTTGTGAACGTATATTAGACCCACCAGCTGGCGCATATTAGACGTGTGAGGTCATTTCTTTACTCTTGAACTTTGGCAAAAATTTAACATTTCTGCTACTTTGAGATCAATTTCAAGCCATTTCCATTACTAAAACCAATCAAAATCATCTCTATTTCTGTAATATATCTTCCATTCTATCAAATGATACCAAGAAATCGTAAATACAACTATAAAAAGCATACGAAAAAACACTACAAAGTCGCTGTTTTAATAAAAAATTATGGTCTCAGTTTTTTTTCTCTCATTATGCACTGTGCTGCAGGATTTGTTTTATGTGGTGCACACTTACCACCTAGATGTATTCTCTCATATCTATGTCCAAATTTACCACTCACAGCTTATCTGAGTGAGCTGAGCTCATGACGTAGAACTACGGTTTGGATCCTCAACTCAAAGCCGTAGCACTACGGCACGGACCCTGAAAGGGTTAATCCAAAAACACAGTAGGAATTTTTTTTCTCATTATGCACTGTGTGCTGCAGGATTTTTTTTATACTGCGCACATTGACCACGCAGACCCATTCTCTCACATATAGGTCTACCAGCTTTCTCCTGGTAGATTTGAAGCCTCTAGAATTTTGGGGTATTAATACGTCACCAACACTGGCTTGTAAGACGCATCTATACGGCACCAACAGTGAAAGGGGAGTGTGTTGTCAGAAGCTTAATTGAATAATTATTCTGAGAGCTAATTTTTACTGAGTAACGACAAGTTTAGAATGATAAGTTGTTGTTAATCCCCCTTGCAGCACAGATAATGAGGTCTGCACACTCCTGTATAAAGTGAGCAGGGATGTTTGGGGAACATAATAGTATATTTTTGAGAGAAAGCATTTTTTTTTTTTTTTTTAATTTTTTTTAGAAATGACGTGGATGTGTGTGATGAATTTTACTTTGTTGTCCAGGTGTATTTTCAACTGATGTATTGCTAATGCTCAAATAAACATTATTTGTTCCCAAACATTATATAAAAGGTCTTGTCATTATTGAGTGTGATTGTTAGTAGGAGGTCATTGATATACAGTAGACCGTTATATTACACGGTAGTTACGTTCCTGAAAACGCTGTGTTAGGTAAAACCACATTAGATAAACTAAACAACTTATGGGAAAAATAGGGTTACATTCCTGGGAGCCCCCAAAAAGCCAAACAAGATTTTTTTAGACCAACAGATCTTACAAAAATAAAAGTGAATATGTAATTGGAGTTCATTGTCGTGATATATTAGTACAGTGGTACCTCGAGTTACGATGGTCCCCAAAATCGCCCTTTTATGTAAGTTTATTTTTTTAAATGCTTTTGTAAGTATATTTTTGGGGGTGTAAAAGGACTAGTCTATTTTACATTATTCCTTATGGGGATAAATTCGTTTGGTAATGGCACTTGAACAGCATTCTCGAACGAAAAAATATCGTAACTTGAGGTACCACTGTATGTTTTTATTCCTTAACTCTTTGACTGTTTTGGTCGTATATATGCATCTTACGAGCCAGTGTTTCGGATGTATATACAGTGGACCCTCGCTATTCGAATGGCTCGGCAATAGAACATATTGTAAATAGAACAATATATAATAATATTTTAATAATAATATTTTTATTTGGACATGATACAAAGAATTACATTTGGTTATTGAGATTACATGAGGTGTACATGCCAAAAGCCCCTAGTATGCAGGGCATTTTGGGCAGACTTAAAATTAACTTAAAACTAAATTGTAAGAATTTTTGTAGATAGTATACAATGAGTAAAGGTGAGTATTTAAGCTATGAAATTTGAACATAGTTTAGACAT
This sequence comes from Cherax destructor, assembly GCA_009830355.1. Classification (NCBI taxonomy): domain Eukaryota; kingdom Metazoa; phylum Arthropoda; class Malacostraca; order Decapoda; family Parastacidae; genus Cherax; species Cherax destructor. Next base: position 53,965 of record WNWK01009172.1, on the reverse strand, counting down.
GACATTTTTTAAACAGTTTTGTACTTTTTTTTTTTTTTTTTTTTCAACAAGTCGGCCGTCTCCCACCGAGGCAGGGTGACCCAAAAAGAAAGAAAATCCCCAAAAAGAAAATACTTTCATCATCATTCAACACTTTCACCACACTCATACATAATCACTGTCTTTGCAGAGGAGCTCAGATACGACAGCTGAGAAAAGTACTTTTGTCTTCATTATAAAATTAATTAAATCAGATTAAACAAATTAAAGCAATAATAATAATGAAATAATAAAAAGTTATGGTTGATAATTTATAAAATAAGTAAAGTTGCATATCTAAGTTATAAAGTTTGAATATAAGTTGAACATATCAATTAATTGTAGCAATTTATTGTAGCAATGCAACTAATTGAGTGAGATAACAATTTAAAACAATTAATTGCATTGCAGTTAGTTTACGTGGTCATTATAATGTAAGTGTTGTGGGAATAATTAGCTAAGTATGTATTATTCATAACAGGTTTTACATTCATTCATTCATTCATACATTACATTGAATTGATTAGTCAGGTTTTACGTTAAGTGATTATTCTACTTTGCTGGGAATATTTGATATGGAGCAATTAGCTTTGGGTGAGAAGGTGGAAGAAAATCGATATCGACTTGCGAACAAAATATCGCGATTCGAACAAGTGCGTCCGTGACCTGTCCGCCTCAGCGTGCAGGCGTGGAGAGCCAGTCCCGCGTTGTTTACACTTGAGAGAACAATACCCTGCACGCTCGTCCAGACATTTTACACTTAATTATAATTGTTTGGAGTTTGTTCATTAAGTGCGTCTGTGAAATAAGCTACCATGGGTCCCAAGAAAGTTCCTAGTGGTACCCCTGGGATGAAGAAAGTGAGAAACACCGTAGACACGAAGAAGGAAATAATAAAAAAATACGAGTGGTGTGCTAATGTCTGAGCTTGCTAGGATATATGGCAAAAACAGGTCAACTATCGCTTCTATCCTGCTTAAGAAGGAACAAACAAGGAAGCTGATGTTGCAAAAGGTGTTACTGTGCTAGCCAAAAATAGACCACAAATAATCGAAGAAATTGAGAAGTTGTTGCTGGTGTGGATCAAGGATAAAGAGTTGGCGGGTGATAGTGTCGGTGTCAATCATTTGTGAAAAGGCAAGGAAGTTGCATGCCGATCTTGCAAAGAAAATGCCTGCAATCAGTGTTGATTGTAGTGGTAGTGAATTTAAAGCCAGCAAAGGCTGGTTTGAGAGATTTAAGAAGCGTAATGGCATACATAATGTGGTAAGGGATGGTGAGGCTGCCAGTTCAGACAAACGTGCAGCTGAAAAATTCATAAAAGAGTTTCAGGACTACATAAAGACTGAAAAATTGAAACCTGAACAAGTGTTCAATTGTGACAAAACAGGCCTGTTTTGGAAGTAAATGCCCAACAGGACCTACATTACTCAGTAGGAAAAGGCACTGCCAGGACACAAGCCTATGAAAGACAGACTAACTCTCATGTTGTGTAGTAATGCTACTGGGAATTTTAAATTGAAGCCTTTACTGGTTGAGGTGCTTTCTTCAGAGATTTAGGAGATTTGTGCACTGTGGAATAGGGTCCAGGCATTTGCTGAAAAATACCACCCTGAGCAATCTCAAACAAGCCATAACAGCAGCATGTTCAGTGACCAAACAATGTCCTACTTCAGACAAATGTTAAAGAGGCGCCAGAAACAGAGGAATGTGGACAGTTATTGTGTTATAGTGTCCAGTGACTCTCAAGCTGGTCCTAGTGGGATTAACCCTTTGACTGTTTTGGTCGTATGTATACGTCTTATGAGCCACTGTTTCGGACGTATATATACTCACAAATTCTAGCGGCTTCAAATCAAGCGGGAGAAAGCTGGTAGGCCCACATATGAGAGAATGGGTCTGTGTGGTCAGTGTGCGCTGTATAAAAAAAATCCTGCAGCACGCAGTGCATAATGAGAAAGAAAAAACTACGACCGTTTTTTTTGGATTAAAACGCTGTCTTTGAGGTGTATTTTCGTATAGTATTTATGGTTGTATTCTCTTTTTTATGGTCTCATTTGTTAGAATGGAAAACATACTACAGAAATATAGATGATTTTGATTAGTTTCATGAAGAAAACGACTTTGAAATTGAGCTTAAAGTAGGGGAAATGTTCTATTTTTGCAAATGTTCAAGAGTAAACAAATCACACCATGCATCCAATACACATCAATTGGTGAGTCTAATATTCTTTCACAAGAGCACTGATATTATTTATACAATTTTTACAATAATGCAATAGTCTGCATAACAGTAAATCTATTTTTTGTGTGAATAAAAAATAAAAATAGAAAGGAAGAGTAATATAAGAGGGGCCTAAAGATGTGACTAATGAACATATAACATCTTATTTTAGTGCCAGGAATGTCTGCATTGTTTATTCTGGACCCTATTTTGAAATTAACATCTTTTTTATTTTGCTTGAAATTGACCAAATTGCTAATTTCTGACCACTTCATTGGGTAGTTGAAATCGGTAAATTGGTGAATTCTTGTACTCAATCGATAGAACAAATGGAATTCTAAAGAAATACCTATTAGTTTGGTTGACTGGAACAATGGAATTGGCCGAAAATAGGGCTCAAAGTCGGCGAAATTGCCGATGCGTATATATCACCGAGATCACTAACTTCGCGAGAGCGTAACTCCGTAAGTTTTCAATCAAATTTCATACTTTTGGTGTCATTACCATCGGGAAAAGATTCTCTATCATTTCATAAGAATTTTTTTTTAAATTTTATGACAACAGGAGAGCACTCAGGATTAGGGGTTGCGACAGTCAAAGGGTTAAAAGACCAAAAAGAGAAGAAACCCCAGATAGGGCTTTGATACCTGAAGTCCTTTTGGAGGGGGATTCCCCTTCCAAACACTAACCCCTCCCTCCCTCACTCCTCCCTATCTTCCATATGCCATCAACAATCTTCAATAAAGGTAAGTAAAAATACATGCATTTATTTACTAATACTTTTAGTAGTATGTAATTCTTTTGTGTATGTAGAAATATAATTAATTTCATTAAAATATATTATTTTTTAATATTTTTGGGTTTCTGGAATGGATTAATTGTATTTCCAATTTTTTTTATGGGAAATATTAAATCGACTTTCGAACATTTCGTGTCAAGAACAAGCTCCTGGAAAGGATTATGTTCAAATAACGAGGATCCACTGTACAGTGGACCCCCGGTTAACGAAAAAACTTCATCCCAGAAGCCTGCTCAAGTGCCATTACCGAACGAATTTACTTCCTTAAGAAATAATGTCACGTAGGTTAGTCTATTTCAGACCCCCAAAAATACACTTCCACAAGCACTTACAATATTATACTTACATAATTGTACGATTTCCGGGGTGTTCATTAACCGGGGGTCCACTGTACAGTGGACCCCCGAGTTTCGTAAAAACTTCACTCCTGAAATCTGCTCAAGTGCCATTACCGAACGAATTTACTCCCTTAAGGAAAAATTTCACGTAGGTTAGTCTATTTCAGACCCCCAAAAATACACTTCCACAAGAACTTACAAAATTATACTTACATAATTGCACGATTTCCGGGGTATTCGTTAACCGAGGGTCCACTGTATACTCAAAAATTCTAGTGGCTTCAAATCAAGCGGGAGAAAGCTGGTAGGCCCACATATGAGAGAATGGGTCTGTGTGGTCAGTGTGCGCTGTATAAAAAAAATCTTGCAGCACGCAGTGCATAATGAGAATAAAAAAAACTCTGACCGTGTTTTTGGATTAAAACGCCGACTTTGAGGTGTATTTTCATATAGTATTTATGGTTGTATTCTCTTTTTCGTGGTCTCATTTGATAGAATGGAAAACATATTACAGAAATAGAGATGATTTTGATTAGTTTCATGATGAAAATGACCTTGAAATTGAGCTCAAATTAGTGGAAATGTTCGATTTTTGCCAATGTTCAAGAGTACACAAATCACGCAAATCATCCAATACACATCAACTGGTGAGTCTAATATTCTTACACAAGTGCAAGAGGTGTTGGGCTAAAAGATAAAGAAGCAAATACAAAGTGGGAGTTGTCACAGTTGCTTTTTGCTGATGACACTGTGCTTTTGGGAGATTCTGAAGAAAAGTTGCAGAGGTTGGTGGATGAATTTGGTAGGGTGTGTAAAAGAAGAAAATTGAAAGTGAATATAGGAAAGAGTAAGGTGATGAGGATAACAAAAATAATAGGTGACGAAAGATTGGATATCAGATTGGAGGGAGAGAGTATGGAGGAGGTGAATGTATTCAGATATTTGGGAGTGGACATGTCGGCGGATGGGTCTATGAAGGATGAGGTGAATCATAGAATTGATGAGGGGAAAAGGGTGAGTGGAGCACTTCGGAGTCTGTGGAGACAAAGAACCTTGTCCATGGAAGTAAAGAGGGGAATGTATGAGAGTATAGTTATACCAAGGCAGTGGAAATGTCATGTCTGAGGTCAATGTGTGGTGTGAATATAATGCAGAGAATTCGGAGTTTGGAAATTAGGAGGAGGTGCGGGATTACCAAAACGATTGTCCAGAGAGCTGAGGAGGGGTTGTTGAGGTGGTTTGGACATGTAGAGAGAATGGAACGAGACAGAGTGACTTCGAGAGTGTATAAATCTGTAGTGGAGGGAAGGCGGGGTAGGGGTCGGCCTAGGAAAGGGTGGAGGGAGGGGGTAAAGGAAGTTTTGTGTGCGAGGGGCTTGGACTTCCAGCAAGCATGTGTGAGCGTATTTGATAGGAGTGAATGGAGGCATATGGTTTTTAATACTTGACGTGCTGTTGGAGTGTGAGCAAAGTAACATTTATGAAGGGATTCAGGGAAACCGGCAGGCCGGACTTGAGTTCTGGAGATGGGAAGTACAGTGCCGGCACTCTGAAGGAGGAGTGTTAATGTTGCAGTTTTAAAACTGTAGTGTAAAGCACCCTCTGGCAAGACAGTGATGGAGTGAATGATGATGAAGGTTTTTCTTTTTCGGGCCACCCTGCCTTGGTGGGAATCGGCCGATGTGTTAATAAAAAAATAAAAAAAAAGTGCACTGATATTATTTATACAATTTTTACAATAATGCAGTTGTCTGCATAACAGTAAATCTTCTATTTTTTGTGTGAATAAAAAATAAAAATAGAAAGCAAGAGTAATATAAGAGGGGCCTAAAGACGTGACTAATGAACAGAGAAAATCTTATTTTAGTGCCAGGAATGTCTGCATTGTTTATTCTGGACCCTATTTTGAAATTAACATCTTTTTTATTATGCTTGAAATTGACCAAATTGTAGACAGCCTTGCTGTCTGCATAGACAGCCTTGCTGTCTGCATAGACAGCCTTGCTGTCTGCATAGACAGCCTTGCTGTCTGCATAGACAGCCTTGCTGTCTGCATAGACAGCCTTGCTGTCTGCATAGACAGCCTTGCTGTCTGCATAGACAGCCATGCTGTCTGCCAGCTGAGTTCATATTTTGCGCCATGCTAGTTCCCATAGTTTCCGCCAGAGGGCAAGCCTGGTAGGCATACCCCACGTTAGCCTGCCCCGCCTTGTCCCTTTCTCACTAATGCAGCGGCCTTCACTCAGACAACAAGGCCTACTCCTCTCTCCTCTCTCTCTCTCTCTCTCTCGCGGGCATGGCCCTGCCGGGCCATGGCCACAGAACACGCAGCCTGTACTCACCTAATTGTGGTTGCAGGGGTCAAGACTCAGCTCCTGGCCCCGTGTGTACCTCGCACTTTATATTAATAAAGTAGAAGCCTCCGAAGCCTTATCATTTCAACCATGCCTCCAAGACACCAAACAAACATTGATATAAAATTGCCAATTTCTGACCACTTTATTGGGTAGTTGAAATCGGTAAATTGGTGGTTTCTTGTACTTAATCGATAGAACAAATGGAGTTCTAAAGAAATAGTATGAGTTTGGTCAACTGTAACATTGGAATTGGCCGAAAATTGGGCTCAAAGTCGGCAAAATAGCCGCTGCGTATATATCGCCGACATCGCTAACTTTGCGAGAGCGTAATTCCGTAAGTTTTCCATCAAATTTTGTACTTTTATTGTCATTACCATCGGGATAAGATTCTCTATCGTTTCATAAGAAAAAACAATTTATTTTTTTCCAAAATTTTGCGACATAGAATGACAGTTTCAGAATGGGTTCTCCGACAGTCAAAGGGTTAAGACTACAAATGCAACAGAAATAATAGTATTTCTTACCTTAAATTGTGGGTGCTGGTGTTTGTGGATGATTGTGAAGAGAGTGGATATGCATGGTGTGGCCCTACTGGGCTGAGGTGGAGGGTTGTTGGTTGTCTGCAGTAGTGGATGGTAGAGGTTCTGGTACTAAAGTCGATGGTTATATTGGAGTGTGCATAAATTCTGTAATGGATCTCTGGGCTCTTTTACCCTGGAGTACATTATACAGCTGACGGCAAGGCATCAGCTGGTTTAGACCCCGTTTCAAAGCCCTGCTTCTAGATTTTTCAGGGTCCTCTTCATTGAAAAAGTCTGCTAGTTTAGCAGCAACATGTAACTGCTGCAATGTTAACTGTTTTTCTTCAGGTTCTTCTTCATCTTCTGTTATGTGGCTCCCTTGTATTTGTGCATCGAGCTCTGCCAACATTTCCTCTGGACTCCTATCTTCATCATCATCTTCATTCACATCTTCAAAACCATCACCTGGTAATCTCCTTCCCAGCTGAACAATTTCCTGAACCTGACTCTCAAGCAAGGGAAAATCAGTGAAACAATTAACTACAGAAGGCCATAACTTTCCCCAGCCTGCATTTAATGTTGATTGGGGCACTTCATTCCATGCACTTCTAGCATAGCTGATGGCATCTGCAATGTTAAATTTATTCCAGAAGCTTGGTACTGCCAGGGTGGAGTCAGAGGCCATTGATGCAACTAGTTTTTTCATAACTTTTTTTGTGTAGTTACACTTGAATGACTAAAGAACTTCCCGGTCCAGTGGTTGAATTAGAGATGTTGTATTTGGAAGTAAAAATACAACTTTTACATGTGGGGTCACATCCAGCAAAGCTTGTGGATGAGTATGGGTATTATTAAGAATGAAGAGAGCCTTGAATGCAAGGTTCTTGCTGTGCAGGCAAAACTTGACTTTAGGAATAAAGTGATGCTTAAACCAGTCAAATATTTCCTCTGTCATCCATGCTGACTGGATTGACCTCCAAATTACTGGTAAGGTGTTTTTATCTACACCTTTTAAAGCACGAGGATTCTTAAAGCTTTAAATAACCGTGTGTTTACATTTGAAATCACCTGATGCATCACTGCAAAGGAGCAAGATGAAGTGATCCTTTGCACCCTGGTGCACTTTTCTCTTGCTGACTGATATAAGTTTTTGTTGGCATTTTCTTCCAAAAAACACTTGTCTTGTCAGCATTAACCCTTTCAGGGTCGGGGCCGTACTAGTAAGTTTTATGCACCAGGGTCGGTGCCGTACTAGTACACGTAAATTCTAGCGGCCTCGAATTAAGCGGGAAACGGCTGGTAGGCTTAGAGGTGAGAGAATGGGTCTGCGGGGTCAGTGTGCTCAGTAGGAAAAAAATCGGGCACCCAGTGGTGCATTGTGGGAACGCCATTTTAGCACATTTTGTCCACCATGCCTCGCAGCAAGAAACACCTTACTCCTTGGTGAATTGGGACACTTTTGTTCCCCAGTGACAGTTCTAATACTGATGGGGGTGTCAGTGAAGGGGACTTTCAAGGTTTTGAGGAGGTTGTGACCGAAACAAATGACCATAATACCAGTAATAGTGAGAAAAACCCAGACGACCCTCAACCTTCCACCTCTGGTGCTGTGGTGTCTTGTTCACATTCAGTTGTACCAGAACGAAGGAGGAAACTCTTATTTACCCATATCCAGGACTCAGATGTGAGCAATGGTGAAGATAGTGATAGTGAATATGAACTCAAAGCTCTTCAAAACAGTTCCAGTAGCGAGAGTGGAATATTCGCCAGTGAAGCGTCAGTATATACGACGGTATATGCGCTCTGGTTGTGTGCCATATGCTGTTCCAAGGGTTAGGAGTACATCTCGGAGTACATCCCGTGGGCGTACAACAGGCACAGATAGTGAAAACGAAGATGATAGTGTTACAATTGGGATGAGAAATGTGGATGTGGCAGGAGATGGTAGTGGTTATAGAGGTGCCAGCCGTGAGGCACTAGCAGTGGGCCACACTGTTACCCACGCCGCTGAGTCAGCTCAGCTACAACAAAAGCCACCCTCACCCCCCACACCCCCCACAACCACAACCTACACTCCCACAACCCCCACAACCACCTGTCAATATCCAATATACCCACCAGCAGACCGCACCTGGGATTGGCAGGAAGCTGACAATTTTCTTCCCAATCCCCATTAGTTTGATGAAAGTCAAAGTGGAATACGGCCATCTTGTACACTTGGGAACAATGCTACTGAACTGGAATGTTTCGAGTTATTCTTTGACGAACCCCTGATGGAAATTATTGTCAGGGAAAGCAACAGATACTACGATTACACCATGGCAAACACAATTCTTTCACCAAGATCACGTCTACACCAGTGGAAGGGGAGAACTGTGGCTGAGATGTATCTTTTCTTTGCCACAATAATGCTTATGCCACATGTGTATAAGCACCGTGTCAAATCATACTGATCGACAGACCGCCTGATTGCAACCTCAGCGTTCAGTGATATTATACCAGTGAACAGATTTGTGCTACTGTTACTTATGCTACACTTCTCAGACAAAACCAGGCCTGACAGAAACGACAGGTTATATAAGATTAGGAATGTGTTTCTGTGTCTGAAAGAGAAATTCACTGTATTTTTATCCCTTCAGGAAGCTTGTTATTGATGAGTCTTTGATTCTGTTCAAAGGTAGACTTGTTGTTCAAGCAGTATATACCAAGCAAGAGGAAACGCTTTGGTATAAAGTTGTTTGTGCTTTGTGATTCCTACAGTGGTCTTGTATTGGATATTATTGTGTACACTGGAAGTAATACATTGAAAGATACCAGGAAGTTACTGGGTATCTCTGGTGATGTGGTTAGAACAATGATGGAACCATATCTTGGTAAGGGGCATATATTATATACTGATAACTGGTACACAAGCCCCTCCCTCACTGATTTTTTGTGAGTGAACATGACAGATGTGTGCGGTACAGTGCGTGGAAATTGTAAGCATATGCCTAGGTTCGATGCAGGCACTCGTAGAGGTCAGGTGCAGGCGTTTGCTGCCAATGACATCATGGCATTTCGGTGGCATGACAAACAAGATGTCACACTGTTGTCACACTGTCAGCAGTTTAGTGACACCCAGTCTTTCACCATGCTTCAAGGAGTTTCATATGTACTCCAGTGTGTCTAAAACATTGCTGGGACCTATAAATACTTTGTATATACAGTTGACCGCCGAGTTTTGAACTTAATCCGTTCCAGGAGCTAGTTGTAAAGTTGAAACGTTCGAAACTCGAAGCAATATTTCCCATGAGAAATAATGTAAATCCAATTAATCCGTTCCAGAAACCCAAAAATATTAAAAAAAAAATACATTTTATAGAGATTAATTATAGTTTTACATACACACGACAAACATACATATAGTGGACCCCCGGTTTTCGTGATTTTTTTGTTCCAGAATGCTGTTCAAGTGCCATTACCAAACAAATTTATTCCCATAAGAAATAATGTAAAGTAGACTAGTCCTTTTAGATTCCCAAAAATACACTTACAAGAGCATTTACAAAAATACACTTACATAAAAGGGTGAGTTTGGAGCATCACGAACACCGGGGGTCCACTGTATGTAGTACAATTATTAATAAAGAAATAAACATTTAAATAAACATAAAATAACATTTTTACTTACCTTTATTGAAGATTGTTGATGGCATCTGGAAGATAGGGAGGAGTGAGGGAGGGCTTAGTGTTTGGAAGGGGAGTCCCCTCCATAAAGACTTCAGGTAACAAGTTCTTATCTGGGGTTACTTCTCTTCTTGGTCTTTTAACCCTTTCAGAGTCCAAGGGGGTCTCCAAAACTCATTCTCAGGGTCCACGAATTTAAAAAAAAAAAAAATTTCTTATGAAATGATAGAGAATTTTTTTCCGATCATAATGCCATAAAAATTATGAAATTTGATCAAAAACTAACGGAATTATGCTTTTGCGAAGTTAGCTGTATCCATGACATTTACGCATCCGCGATTTTGCCCACTTTGAGCCCTATTTTCGGCAAATTCCAATGTTTCAGTTTACTAAAATTATAGCTATTTCGCTAGAACTCCATTTCTTCTATCGATTGAGTACACGAAACCGCCTATTTACCAATTCCAACTACCCAAAATAGTGGTCAGAAAATGGCAATTTGGATAATTTCACACAAATTTCAAACGATCCCAATTTCAAAATAGGGTCCAGAATGAACAAGGAAGACATTCCTGGCACTAAAATAACATCTTCTCTGTTCATTAGTCACGTATCCAGGCCCCTCTTACATTATTTTTGCTTTCCATTTTGAATTTTTATTTTCACAAAAAATAGAAGATTTACTGTTATGTATACAACTACATCATTGTAAAAATTGTATAAATAATATCAGCGCACTTGTGCAAGAATATTAGACTCGCCAGTTGATGTGTATTGGACGCATGGTGTGATTTGTTTACTTTTGAACATCTGCCAAAATCGAACATTTTCGCTACTTTGCACTCAGCTTCAAGGTACTTGTCATCGTGAAACCAGTCAAAATTATCTCGATTTCTGTAATATATCATCTATTCTATAAAATGAGACTAAGAAAACGAGAAAACAAGCATAAATACCATACGAAAATAGACTGCAAAGTCGCTGTTTTAAACCAAAAACACGGTCAGATTTTTTCCTCATTATGCACTGTGGTGCAGGAATTTTTTTATACTGCGCACACTGACCGCACAGACCCATTCTATCACATCTAGGCCTAACAGCCTGTTTCTGCTTGATTTGAGGGCGCTAGAATTTAGGCGTACTACTACGTCAATAACCACAGTGCGTAAAATGTACTTGTATGACCATAACCCCGAAAGGGTTAATCCCACTAGGACCAGCTTGAGAGTCACTGGATCCCTGCCTTGTGAAATAACTGTCCACAGTCCTCTGTTTCTAGCGACTCTCTAATATTTTCCTTAAGTGCAACATGGGTTTGTCACTGAAGTGGTTGCACAGATGGCTCATTTCAGCTTGCTCAGGGTGGTGTTTTTCAACAAATGTCTGCAACTCATTCCACTTTGTACACATCTCCTTAAGCACTGAAGATGGCACCTCCTTCTCTCTCTTCCTCCTCCTGTAAAGCAATAACCTCAGCTGTGGTCTGTTGCTGTTCCAGATGAAGCTCTTGCAGCTCTTCAGTTGTTAGCTCTACCCTGTGCTCCTCCACCAACTCTTCCACATCCTCACCACTCACCTCCAACCCCAGGATGTTCCCCAATGCCACAATATCTTCCACAACCGGCACAGGGTCATCAGGGTCAGGGTCAGCCTCAAATCCTTCAAAATCCCTCTTTTCAACACAATCCGGCCACAGTGGTCTCCAAGCAGAGTTCAAAGTCCTGGAAGTCACTCCCTCCCAAGCCTTACCTATAAGGCCTATGCAATGCACGATATTGAAGTGTTCTTTCCAGGACTCTCCTAGGGTCAATTCAGTGTGTGAGGTCACATCAAAGCACTTCTGAAACACTGCTTTGGTGTACAGTTTCTTGAAGTTTGCAATGACCTGCTGATCCATGGGCTGGATGAGAGGAGTGGTGTTAGGAGGCAAGAACTTCACTCTGATGAAATTGAACTCCTCAGACAACAACTTTTCCAAGTTGTGAGGATGAGCAGGAGCATTGTCCAGTACCAGGAGGCACTTGAGTGGCAATTTCTTTTCCAGGAGGTATTTCTTCACACTAGGGCCAAACACTCAAGTCAACCATTCCTTGAAAATGTCCGTAGTGACCCATGCCTTGGTGTTAGCCTTCCAATGCACACACAATTTATTCTTGTTAACATTGTGTTTCTTGAAGGCTCTGAGATTTTCTGAGTGTTACACCAGTAAAGGCTTCACTTTAAAATCACCACTGGCATTGGCACACATCATAAGAGTTAGCCTGTCTTTCATAGGCTTGTGTCCTGGCTGTGCCTTTTCCTCCTGAGTAATGAAGGTCCTGTTTGGCAGTTTCTTCCAAAACAGGCCTGTTTCATCACAATTAAACAGACACACAGCCAGACAGATACAGACAGACAGACAGGTTTGCATAACAAATAAAGGGAAGCAATGTAAGCTGTCAAATGTCATCACTGTAATTACTGGACTGATAAAAAGAGATAAGACTATGGCTCACCTGTCTATTATGATGATTATTATTGTTGTTATTATTATTATTATTATTACAGTCTCTCCTCACTTAGCAATGTAAGCTGTCAAATGTCATCACTAATTACTGGACTGATAAAAAGAGATAAGACTATGGCTCACCTGTCTCGTCAAATGTCACCAGAGTCATTAGTGGAGATCAGATGAGATAAGGCAGAGACACAAATATTTTATTATTATTATTATTATTATTATTATTATTATTATTATTATTATGTATTATGCACTATTATTATTATGTATTATGCACTATTATTATTATGTTTATGCACTATCATTATTATTATTATTTGAGTATAATTTCAGTACCTAATATTAGTGTCAGAACACAGATTGGCTATGAAATCACAAGAACTACTATAAATTGTGATTATGAGAACATAAAAATTATATAAAATAATAAAAAAGTGAAAAAAAGGTATATCGGCAACGATTCTGCAAGCGGCAGGACTCCTGTTGGTGTCAGGTGAACATCCAGTGCCAACTTCTCTGCCTCATATCTCGGTAACTACTGACCCAAATTCTTTTTTTTTTATCCTATAACACTTTAAAAAAATGTGCTCTTTATTTCTATTTTTTTTTTTTTTTTTTCCAAAAGATTCGGGGCACTGGGCAAGCTAACGTAAATATACGTTTGGACCGTTTAAGGGTTAAGGCCCTCACTATATCCACCACACATGAGCCACTCTTAAGCTTGTCTAATATCTCGATTGTCTTTGTAACTCCTAGACTTAATGCTTAAATCTTTTCTTGCCACTTTCAGCAATACTTGTATGCCTACTAGGTGCCATGATTGCTTGGCAGATACAAGATATGGCAATTAAAAGGTAGGTAGGTAGGTAGACAGGCAGGCAGGTAGGTAGACAGGCAGGCAGGCAGGTAGGTAGGTAGGAAGACAGGCTGAGTTGCAGGTAGGCAGGCTGAGTGGCTGGCAGGCAGGGAAGCAGGCTTAATACAGTGGTACCTCGAGTTTCAAACTTAATCCATTCCAGAAGCTCGGCCGAAACTCAAATTGTTCGAAAGTCGAAGCAATGTTTCCCATAAGAAATAATGAAAGTCCAATTAATTCGTTCCACACACCCAAAAATATTAAAAAAAAAAACATTTTTTAAAGAATAACTATAGTTTTACATACACAAAACAATTATAAATACAGTAGGGTCAGACTTTTCAGCATTTCACCTTATGGCGTTCCGTTAATACGGCGAGTTCAAATTATGACCAAAACTTTCTATACGGCAAGCGGTCTTGTAAATATAGCGCGTGCCACCCGGTTTGTTTACATTTTCCGTGAGCACATCTCTCTATTATGTAATAATCACTCTTGGGCACATTAAACATTACATAGTATATAAACATACTGTTTATATGCCGTGGAGGTGTGGTTGCCGGGCGGAGGGAAAACATTACGTAATACTAATAATAATCACTCTTGGGCACATTAAATGTCTTATTTTACGTTAATACTATAGACATTTTCTTCAAAATTATATAAGAAACACATTACAAAGCATATAAACATGCTGTTTATATGCTATGGAGGTGTGGTTGCCGGGCGGAGGGAAAACATTACGGACTACATACTTACATTATTATTATAACTGATAATTATACTTGTGTGTACCTGTACCTAAGTAAACTTACACACGTTAATATAGACATTTTGCTTAATCCATCTAAATACACCCCACAATAGAATAAATTAACATAAATATGAGATGTGGTAGCCAGGCGATTTGTAGGACTTGTGGTAGCCAGGCGAGTTGTAGGACTTGTGGTAGCCAGGCGAGTTGTAGGACTTGTGGTAGCCAGGCGACTTGTAGGACTTGTGGTAGCCAGGCGACTTGTAGGACTTGTGGTAGCCAGGCGACTTGTAGGACTTGTGGTAGCCAGGCGACTTGTAGGACTTGTGGTAGCCAGGCGACTTGTAGGACTTGTGGTAGCCAGGCGACTTGTAGTCCAACATCAGAGAAAATGTGTACACTATAATATTACTGGGGTTAACTAGAAAATTACTCCTTTCGTATGCCTTCACTCAGGGAGTCATTTCTTCTAAAAATGGTGTTACATGAGAATGGGAATGTTTCTCTTTATTTATTCTGCTGTTTGAACAAGGAGACAACTTGTACACAATGTAAAGTGACGAAAACCAGACGTGTTCGCCTGGTTTGTTTACATTACGTGTGAGTGGGGTGGGGAGGGCTGCCCATACTTCCCAAACCTGACTTCCTACTAATAAAACTCACCTCTCGCCCTACATTAACACTACGTGTCTCAGTCTGGCTGTGTCACTGGTCGAGTGAGCATTATTTTGCGCGTTCATCCGAAAAATTTCGTAATCCATTGTTTTTTGTGCTTAACTATTGAGTGTGACTGCGAAATAAGCCACCATGAGCCCAAATTATTATTATAATCAAATAGAAGCGCTAAACCACAGGGGTTATACAGCTCATGAGCCCAAAGAAAGTCCTTATGGAGGGGGATTCCCCTTCCAAACAATAAGCTCTCCTCTCCCCTCCTTGCCTTCTTCCATATGCCAAAAAGAGTCTTCAATAAAGGTATGTAATAGTGATTTAAATGTTCATTTATCCATTTCATTAGTGCTTTATATTTATTTCTCATTGTTTTCTATATGTAAAACTATAGTTATTCTTTAACCCTTAAACGGTCCAAACGTATATATACGTTAGTAATGCTACTGCCCCAAACGTATATACTATACGTTTTATTTTTCCTGCCTCCAAATTTGGCACGATTGGCCTGAGATACCTGGTCAGCATAGAATGGGTCTTAACACTCGGTGTGTGCCATATTAAAAAATGGGGACCACTTAGTACCTTGTGGGAGCACCAGTTAAATTGAGTGCCAGCTAGAGCAAACAGTGCGGCAAACACCAAGGATTCACTGATGTCATGTCATATTAACACTCCCCTTTTAAGTGGAAAGTGATGTCGGCAGGCTGGCCGGCCAGCAGGCTGGCTGCCTGCCTGGCCACCTGGCTGTTCAGCTGGGTACCTAATTGGCTGTCTATCTCTGTCTGTCTGTATCTATCTGTCTCTTTGTCTCTATCTGTCTATCTCACAGGAACACATACGTAAATATAATTATAACATAGTGTAAATTACCTAGGATAACTAAAAAATCAAGACAAAGTGATATAATGTGCTTGTGATCTGCGTAATACCAGTTGGTTTATGAGCTACTCTCTGAGAAAAACAGACAGAAAGGAGACGACACACAGACAGACAGAAAGGAGACGACACACAGACAGACAGAAAGACAGACACACAGACAGACAGAAAGACAGACACACAGACAGACAGAAAGACAGACACACAGACAGACACACAGACACACAGACAGACACACAGACAGACACACAGACAGACACACAGACAGACACACAGACAGACAGAAAGACAGACACACAGACAGACAGAAAGACAGACAGAAAGACAGACACACAGACAGACACACAGACAGACACACAGACAGACACACAGACAGACACACAGACAGACACACAGACAGACACACAGACAGACACACAGACAGACACACAGACAGACACACAGACAGACACACAGACAGACACACAGACAGACACACAGACAGACACACAGACAGACACAGACAGACACACAGACAGACACACAGACAGACACACAGACAGACACACAGACAGACACACAGACACACACACAGACACACACACAGACAGACACACAGACAGACACACAGACAGACACACAGACAGACACACAGACAGACACACAGACAGACACACAGACAGACACACAGACAGACACACAGACAGACACACAGACAGACACACAGACAGACACACAGACAGACACACAGACAGACAACAGACAGACACACAGACAGACACACAGACAGACACACAGACAGACACACAGACAGACACACAGACAGACACACAGCACAAGACAGACACACAGACAGACAGAAAGACAGACAGACAGACAGACAGACAGACAGACAGCAGCAGACAGACAGACAGACACACAGACAGACAGAAAGACAGACACACAGACAGACAGAAAGACAGACACACAGCCAGACAGAAAGACAGACACACAGCCAGACAGAAAGACAGACACACAGACAGAAAGACAGACACACAGACAGAAAGACAGACACACAGACAGAAAGACAGACACACAGACAGACAGAAAGACAGACTCACAGACAGACAGAAAGACAGACACACAGACAGACAGAAAGACAGACACACAGACAGACAGAAACAGACAGACAGACAGAAAGACAGACAGAAGTAGCACAGACACACAGACAGAAAGACAGACACACAGACAGAAAGACAGACACACAGACAGACAGACAGAAACAGACAGACACACAGACAGAAACAGACAGACACACAGACAGAAACAGACAGAAACAGACAGACACACAGACAGACAGACACACAGACAGACAGAAACAGACAGACACACAGACAGACAGACACACAGACAGACAGACACACAGACAGACAGACACACAGACAGACAGACACACAGACAGACAGACACACAGACAGACAGACACACAGACAGACACACAGACAGACAGACACAGACAGACAGACACACAGACAGACAGACACACAGACAGACAGACACACAGACAGACAGACAGAAACAGACAGACAAGTTTGATTAACAAATAAAAGGAAGCAGTGTAAGCTCGTCAAATGTCATCACTGTAATTACTGGACTGATTAGAAAAGATAAGACTACCCTCACCCCTCATAAAATGTCACTAGTCATCATTAGTGGAGATCAGATGAGATAAGGCAGTGACACACATCTTACATAATGCTTCAAGGGAACTTTATTATTATTATGCACTATCATTATTATTATTATTATGCACTATCATTATTATTATTATTATTATTATGCACTATCATCATTATTATTATTATTTGAGTACAATTTCAATACCTAATATTAGTGTCAGAACAAAGATTGGCTATGAAATCACAAGAACTATGATAAATTGTAATTATCAGAACATAAAAATTAAATAAAATAATAAAAAAAAGAGAAAAAAAGGTATATTGGCAACAATTCTGCAAACGGCAGGACTCCTGTTGCTGTCAGGTGAGCATCCAGTGCCAACTTCTCCGCCTCATATCTCGGTAAGTACTGACCCTAAATTTTTTTTTATCCTCTAACACTTAAAAAAAATGTGTTCTTTATTTCTATAATTTTTTTTTTTTTCAAAATATTCGGGGTACTGGGCGAGTGAACGTATATATACGTTTGGACCGTTTGTTAATATTTTTGGGCGTCTGGAATGGATTAATTGTATTTACATTATTTCTTATGGGAAATATTGCTTCGGTTTTCATACGTTTCGGATTTAGTCCGATCTTCTGGAACGGATTAAGTATGAAATCCGGGGTTCCACTGTAGATGGTTTGGGAGAAGGAGAACGAGCAACATGTTTAAAGAATGAATCCAGCTTAATTTGTTTGGCATGCTGATGCTGCTCCCTTATGACAATTTACCTAAAAGTGCGAAAGTGCATAAATGTTCGCAATAAAGTGAATAGAATTCTTGGCTTTATATCAGGTTATTCTTCAACTTATATCGTTGGTAGGCCTCATTTTGATTATGCTGCACAGTTCTGGTCACCGTATTACAGAATGGACATAAATGCACTGGAAAACGTACAGAGAAGGATGACAAAGTTGATCCCATGTATTGGAAACTTTCCTATGAGGACAGATTGAGGGCAGTGAATCTGCACTCTAGAAAGGCATATAATTAGGAAAGATGTGGTTAGGTTTTTATAACTTGATGTGCTGTTGGATTGTGAGCAAAATAACATTTATGAAGTGATTCATGGATACCGGTTAGTAGGACTTGAATTCTGGAGGTGAGAAGTACAGTGCCAGCGCTCTGATGGAGGGGTGGAGATATGTTGCAGTTTTTGAACTGTAATGTCGGCATGCCTCTGGCACAACAGTGAAGGAGTGAGTGATGATGAAAATGTTTCTTCTTTTTCAGGTCACCCTGCCTTGGTGGGGAATAGCTGATGTGTTAATAAAAAAAATGATTAGGTGTGTAAATGGAAAACTGGAATAAATGAAGGGGATGTAAATAATGTGTTGAAAATATCTAACCAAGATAGGACTCGCAGCAATGGGTTCAAGCTGGAATCATTTAAACTTAGAAAGGATATAAGAAAGCATTGGCTTAGTAATACAGTGGTCCCTCGACAAACGATCTTAATCCGTTCCAGGAGCTCGACCTCAACACGAAAAAATCGTTATTCGAAACCTTATTTCCCATAAGAAATAGTGTAAATACAATTAATCCATTTCCAGAAAACTGAGAAATAAATACTATAAAGCACTAATTATAATGGACAAATGAACAGTTAAATAAGTTTTACCTTTATTGAAGACTCTTGTTGGCGTATTCAAATTCTTTATTTCTAGTAATATACAAGGTGGGGTGTACTTATAATTATACATTTTATGAAGTAGATATTACAAGATGGCCAATAATATGCCTAGGTATGCCTAGGCTTTTCAGGCAGTCTTATGATAGGTCTTACTCAATAGCGACACAATGATTATACAGATACAGTGGACCCCCGAGTTACGTACACCCCGAAAATCGTACAATTATGTAAGCATAATATTGTAAGTGCTTGTAGAAGTGTATTTTTGGGGGTTTGAAATAGACTAACCTAAGTGACATTATTTCTTAAGGGAGTAAATTCGTTCGGTAATGGCACTTGAGCAGGATTCTGGAATGAAGTTTTTACGATACTCGGGGGTCCACTGTAGTAAGGTTAGGTAATTGTAGTGATTAACTAGGTTTACAAAATTGAGGTACTGGAATTTAAACATGAGAGAGTTTGTTTGGAGGCAGAACAAAATAGTCCTTCAATATGACAATAATATCAGCTCTACAGCTTATTTATCTAGCACAGTTCATCTAATATGACATAAACAATATTAATAACATAGAAACATGATATGAACTCTAGAATGAATAAAACATGTCATTACGAATCTAAGGACTGGAAAGACTGGTGGTAGTGTTTGTTGTTGTTGGGTATAAGGGCCACTGACCATAAGCCGTGGTGGTAGTCGGTTTCAGCAGAAAGCCATCACCACTATCACACAAACAATGTGCATAATTTATAAATAAGAAATATTTACACTTTAATTTATAAATAAGAAATATTTACACTTTAATTTATAAATAAGAAATATTTACACTTTAATTTATAAATAAGAAATATTTACACTTTAATTTATAAATAAGAAATATTTACACTTACCTTGGAAATGGTGGCAGAGGACGGCACTCTTCTCAGTGTCCCTATAATCCTCAAACATTGTAGAAGTTAAGTTTTGTCGTCATTTTCTATCGATTAATCGCTTAACTTACTTAAGTAAGTTTATTCAGGTATACACAAATCCAGTTATACATAGATTATCATACATAGCAGCATATGTGTAGAAAACCTAGGATAAACCAAAAAAGTCAGACAGAGTGACTTATTTCCATTGCTACACTGTTAATGCTACACTTTATCACTGGCTGGTGCTATAGCCTTTATCGACTTGTGAAGTTTCTTTGGACCCATGGTGACTTATTTCACAGTGACAATCACTAAACCAGCAATAAACACATTAACCCTTTGACTGTCGCAACCCTCAATCCTGAGTGCTCTCCTGTTGTTGCAAAATTTAAAAAAAATAAATAAATTATTATTTCTTATGAAATGATAGAGAATCGTTTCCCGATGGTAAAGACACCAAAAGTTTGAAATTTGATTGAAAACTCACGGAATTACGCTCTCGCGAAGTTAGTGATCTCAGCAATATATACGCATAGGCAATTTCGCCGACTTTGAGCCCTATTTTCGGTAAATTCCATTGTTCCAGTTGACCAAACTCGTAGATATTTCTTTAGAACTCCATTTGTTCTATCGATTGAGTACAAGAAACCACCAATTTATCTATTTGAACTACCCAATAAAGTGATCAGAAATTGGCAATTTGGCCAATTTCATGCAAAATAAAAAAGTTGTCAATTTCAAAATAGGGTCCAGAATAAACAATGCAGACATTCCTGGCACTAAAATAAGATGTTATCTGTTCATTAGTCATGTCTTTAGGCGCCTCTTATATTACTTTTGGTTTCTATTTTGATTTTTTATTCACATAAAAAATAGAAGATTTACCGTTATGCAGACTATCGCATTATTGTAAAAATGGTATAAATAATATCAGTGCACTTGTGAAAGAATATTAGACTCGCCAATTGATGTGTATTGAACGCGTGGCGGGATTTGTTTACTCTTGAACATTTGCAAAAATCGAACATTTCTCCTACTTTGAGCTCAATTTCAAAGTCGTTTTCATCATAAAACTAATCAAAATCATCTTTATTTCTGTAGTATGCTGTCCATTCTATCAAATGAGACCATAAAAAAGAGAATACAGTGGACCCTCGGTTAACGAATACCCCGGAAATCGTGCAATTATGTAAGTTCTTGTGGAAGTGTATTTTTGGGGGTCTGAAATAGACTAACCTACGTGAAATTTTTCCTTAAGGGAGTAAATTCGTTCGGTAATGGCACTTGAGCAGACTTCAGGAGTGAAGTTTTTACGAAACTCGGGGGTCCACTGTACAACCATAAATACTATACGAAAATACACCTCAAAGTCGGCGTTTTAATCCAAAAAAATGGTCGGAGTTTTTTTTCTCTCATTACATACTGCGTGCTGCAGGATTTTTTTTATACTGTGCACACTGACCACACAGACACATTCTCTCATATGTGGGCCTACCAGCTTTCTCCCGTTTGATTTGAAGCCGCTAGAATTTAGGCGTATTGATACGTCCGAAACAGTGGCTCGTAAGACGTATATATACGACCGAAACAGTCAAAGGGTTAAATTTATTGTGAAATGTTTGAAAGAGCACGCTGGGTATTGTTAATTCAAGTGTAAACAACACTAGACTGGACAGGTCTGGTACGGATCACTACACGAGTAAATATCGCTACACGAGAAAAATATTGACCGTAAAAAGCAATCGTTACACGAAAAAATCGTGTATCTTTAAAAATAGGTTAGACAAGTTCATGAGTGTGTGTGAATTGTACTTTCTTAGCTTGGGCCAGTAGACCTGCAGCAATGCTCCTTTTTTATGTTCTTATGTCAATGGGTTTGAGGATACTGTCATCAGCCATAGGCTATTTAATCTCTTTGTCACCTGTTTTGTTGTTAATGGACAGTATTTGTTGTAGAGGCTTGATATTGTGTGAAGGAATATGTAAAGGTTATGTTACGTGCACTCTTACTGCCTCTGTGTTAGCAGTCATTGTCTGTTATAAATACTGTCCTTATTACTTTATTATCTGGAAATTAATCAGTGTACAGTGGACCCTTGGTTTTCGTGTTTAATCCGTTCCAGAGGGATCGGCTAAAACTAAAATTGGCGAAAACTAAAACCATTTTCCCCGTAAGTAATAATGTAAATTCAATTAATTCGTTTCAGACACCCAGGAGTATTAACAAAAAAAATAATTTTTTAGAGATTAAATATAGATTTACATACAGAAAAGAATGACAAATAAATATAAAGCACTAATAACATGTATAAATGAACATTTAACATCACACTTACCTTTATTGGCGACTCTTGTTGGTGTATGGAAGACGGAGAGGAGGAGAGAGGGAGGTGAGTTTATTGTTTGGAGGCAAGACAAAATGCTTCAATTTGACACTAATATCAGCTCTATGGCTTATTTATCTATCACAATTCATCTAATATGACATAATAAACAACATTAATTACATAGAAACATGATGTATACTCTAGAATGAATAAAATGTCATTACGAATGTGAGGACTGGTGATAGTGTTATTGTTGTTGGGTTTATAAGGGCCACTGACCATAAGCCGTACATATAGTGGTGGTGGAGGCAGCAAAGCCACCACCAGTATTCACACTGAAACAATATACGTAATTTATCGTGTCGTCATTTTTCTATCGCTTAATCGCTTAACTTACTTGTGCTACACTGTTAGTGCTACACTGTATTGCTGGCTGGCGCAATAGCCTTTTTCGACTCCACTTTGATACTTAGCTACGATTTCTTTCTTTAATTCTATGGTGTTCCTCACTTTCTTTACCAAAGGACTGGCACTAGGAACTTTCTTTGGGCCCATGGTGGCTTATTTAGCAGTCACACACAATAATCAAGGGCCCAAAACAATGGATTGTTAATAAATGTTTTGTATGAACTCGCAGGATAATGTTCACTCAACCAGAAACAATGCTACACTGCCTGAGAATGTGTGGGGGAGGCAGGCTGCGGGTTTTGTATGCACACTGGGGATTGGACAGGTTCCGTACCATCGACGAAAACTGAGCCAATCGGCAAAAACTAAGCCAATATTTCCACGAAAAAAGTGCTCAAAAACGGAGATACACGAAAACTAAGGGTCCACTGTACTATTGTGTATTATTATTTCTGCATCTGAAAGTAGGATGAACTTATAACAGTTAAGGATTACAGTATGTTGATGCACTACATATATATAGCCTATATGATAAATAATTACAAGAGCTTTTAGAGAAAAGTGGCAGTAATGATGCAAATAATAAATTAGAGTAGACTGTCTAGTATCATGCAAGTTATTTTCATGAAAATTTGTGCTTTATTCCAGCTAGTGTTATTCAAAGTGAAGAACATGTGGGGAAAAATTGTGCTACATTGCTAGGCTTTCTGTGAGAATATGTAACTAAAGTGTAACTGTGGCTTACTGTCATTCTTGCTCTGCCGCCTACCTTCACTACACTTTGAAACACGTTACCTCAATTTTCTTGAAAATTCTAAGAGTTTCATTCTTAATTTTCTTATTGTCATGCATTATCCAAGGGCCTACTATATTTAATTCCGGTATTATTGAATGTGATAGAGGTGATGTCTTCAATGTACAGAAAGAGAATTAATAACTGGTATATACTCTTAACATTTATTGTATGATCATATAGCCAACATCTAAGAGACTTTAAACACCAACAAAACTTAATTTTTTTTATTCATATTATGAATTAAAAATTTAGAATATTTAGATTAAATTCTTAATTTCTTTTAATTGCTTTCACAGACTTCCTCCAGAGAAGAGTGAAGCAAGAATCACGTACTATGTCACCTGTGGCCCACATTCATTTCGACAATATCTGTGTGACAGCAAGAGCTTGCATGTGAATCTTAAAATTGGTGGTGGAGATAATGTAGAATCAACAGAAGATGAAAGATTATTTGGGAGACAAATGCAAAGCCCAAGGAAAGTAGAATGTGACACACCTCGACAAAGGTTACTCAGGAGGCAGTTAAGGCTAAAGAAAGGTTGGCAGGATGGCGATACAATAGGAAACTTTATACTACCAGATCTGAAACTGAATTCACGAGGGGACTATGTCTACGAAGGTCGAATAATAGATTCTTCTGCTGATATAATTGGCACAGTGGTTGTGACTATGGTTTTTCTGCATGGTACACTTGAAGATTTCCAACAGATAAAGATCCAGAATGAAGAGCAAACTTTCCTCAAAGAAAATATTGCCAAAGAAAAGACAGATGACACTCGATCTAAACCACGTGCTTCTGGAATTCCTGTTTTAGGCTCACATGGTGGTAAATCGTTGAAAGCTTCACCGGAAGGTAATAAACCAAGAAGTCGCAGTGGCAGCTTTAGAGAGTCGCTCAAGGAAAAGTGTGAAAGGCTGAAGTCTCCCAAGAAACCACAGCAAAATGAATATAATTATGGTACTCTGGAAAAGGAAAATCAGGCACCTCATAGGAAGAGGGCTGGCAGTTTTACAATGGTGGGAAGAGAAGGGACAACACCACATGATCAACTCAATGTTAAAAGACATGATAGTGTACAAGCTGGACGTAAAGATGTTTCTCAAATTAAAGAGAGAAATAATACACATTTAGTGCAGGGTAGTTTTGCAGAATTTCAGCAAGAAGGTTTGCAGGTGGGAAAGGAAGATTCTTCACGAGTGATGCAACAAGTAAATTCACAAGCTGAACATAAAGAAAATGTACAAGTAATGTCATATGGAAGTCCTCAGGTCATGCGCCGTGCAATACCCCAGTTAACACCTCGGAAGAACTCTTACACGATACAGCAAGAGAGTCCACAAATTATACGGCGAGACAGAAAACACCAAGATGGTAACTTTACCAGAGAGCGTCCTGCAAGTTGGGGTCTGTATCCTCTCTTAAATGGGGCTGATCCACATTCTTTAGTTGGTACGTCCTTAAGTCCTTAACTGCATTGGTTTAATTTTTCTTATTTCTTAATTTATATTTTTATCTTTGTTGGATGAGTTTGTTTTATTTCCTTCCTAATATTTATTGGTTAAGTTTTCTGCATGCTTTACATCATGAGCAGTCAAGGATTATCTATATATGTATACATTTTGGTAAATATTTTTTCTTAGTACGTACAGTAGTGATAAACAACCTCATACGTACTTTGATAGTTCTCTTATGAAAAGCAATAATATTTTTTCTCAAGTGCAGTTTGCCCTGAAATTAAAAACTGGCCTCTTAATTAGGTAGACCCTCCTAGTACTGGGTAGGGCCTCTCCTATGTCCCCAAAACAGCCTGAATTCTTGGTTGCATGGATTCAACAAGTGCTGGAAACATTCCTTAGAGATTCTGGTCCATGTTGACATGATAGCATCACACAGTTGCTACAGATGTGTCAGTGTTCGTTTATGCTGAAACTCCCATTCCACCACATCCCAAAGGTGCCTCATTGAAATGATCTGGTGACTGTGGAGGCCATTGCAGTACACTGAACTTAGTCATATTTGTGGAACCAACTTGAGATGACATGTGCTTTTTGACATGGTGCATTATCCTACTGGAATTAACCATTGATAGACTTTGGTCTCATAAAGGGATGCACATGGTTAGTGATAATTCTTAGGTAGTCTGTGGCATTTAAATGATGCTTAATTCTTTCATTGTCCAGACCCCAGATCTGAAACTTGTCCACAACATTCAAGAATTTAAAAAAAAAAAAATTATTTTTCTTATGAAATGGTAGAGAATATTTTTCCGAAGGTATTGGAACAAAAAGTGCAAAATTTTATGGAAAACTGACAAAATTACGCTTTCGCAAATTTTGCTAAATCAGATATATTTACACATCGGTGATTTTGCCCACTTTGAGTCCTATTTTAGGCTAATTGCATTTTTCCAGTAAACCAGGTTCTTAGCTATTTCGCTAGTACAAAACAGTATGTCTTCCATTTTATCAACTGAGCACAAGAAACCACCCAAATAACTACAGTGGAACCTCGGTTTTTGTATGCACTAGTTTGTATCTAAAGCTATAGTTATTCTCTATGAAATGTATTTTTTGTTAATATTTCCCATAAGAAATAATGTAAATCCAATTAATCCGCTCCAGACACCCAAAAATATTAATAAAAATACATTTTATAGAAAATAACTATAGTTATTGGGGATCTTAATGCTAAAGTGGGTAAAAATGTTGTGGAGGGAGTAGTAGGTAAATTTGGGGTGCCAGGGGTAAATGTAAATGGGGAACCATTAATTGAGCTATGTGTAGAAAGAGGTTTGGTAATAAGTAATACATATTTTATGAAAAAGAGGATAAATAAATATACAAGGTATGATATAGCACGTAAGGAAAGTAGTTTGTTGGATTATGTATTGGTGGATAAAAGGTTGATGGGTAGGCTTCAGGATGTACATGTTTATAGAGGGGCAACGGATATATCGGATCATTATTTGGTTGTAGCTACAGTTAGAGTAAAAGGTAGATGGGACAAAAAGAAAATGGCAACAGCAAGTAAGACAGAGGTAAAAGTGCATAAACTAAGGGAGGAGGAAGTTATTTTATTTATTAACACATCGGCCGATTCCCACCAAGGCAGGGTGGCCCGAAAAAGAAAAACTTTCATCATCATTCACTCCATCACTGTCTTGCCAGAAGGGTGCTTTACACTACAGTTATAAAACTGCAACATTAACACCCCTCCTTCAGAGTGCCGGCACTGTACTTCCCATCTCCAGAACTCAAGTCCGGCCTACCGGTTTCCCTGAATCCCTTCATAAATGTTACTTTGCTCACACTCCAACAGCACGTCAAGTATTAAAAACCATATGCCTCCATTCACTCCTATCAAATACGCTCACACATGCTTGCTGGAAGTCCAAGCCCCTCGCACACAAAACTTCCTTTACCCCTCCCTCCAACCTTTCCTAGGCCGACCCCTACCCCGCCTTCCCTCCACTACAGATTTATACACTCTCGAAGTCACTCTGTCTCGTTCCATTCTCTCTACATGTCCAAACCACCTCAACAACCCCTCCTCAGCTCTCTGAACAATCGTTTTGGTAATCCCGCACCTCCTCCTAATTTCCAAACTCCGAATTCTCTGCATTATATTCACACCACACATTGACCTCAGACATGACATCTCCACTGCCTCCAGCCTTCTCCTCGTTGCAACATTCATCACCCATGCTTCACACCCATATAAGAGCGTTGGTATAACTATACTCTCATACATTCCCCTTTACTTCCATGGACAAGGTTCTTTGTCTCCACAGACTCCGAAGTGCTCCACTCACCCTTTTCCCCTCATCAATTCTATGATTCACCTCATCCTTCATAGACCCATCCGCCGACATGTCCACTCCCAAATATCTGAATACATTCACCTCCTCCATACTCTCTCCCTCCAATCTGATATCCAATCTTTCGTCACCTATTCTTTTGTTATCCTCATCACCTTACTCTTTCCTATATTCACTTTCAATTTTCTTCTTTTACACACCCTACCAAATTCATCCACCAACCTCTGCAGCTTCTCTTCAGAATCTCCCAAAAGCACAGTGTCATCAGCAAAAAGCAACTGTGACAACTCCCACTTTGTATTTGCTTCTTTATCTTTTAGCCCAACACCTCTTGCCAAGACCCTCGCATTCACTTCTCTTACAACCCCATCTATAAATATATTGAACAACCACGGTGACATCACACATCCTTGTCTAAGGCCCACTTTTACTGGGAAATAGTCCCTTCCCTCCTACACACTCTAACCTGAGCCTCACTATCCTCATAAAAACTCTTCACTGCTTTCAGTAACCTTCCTCCTATTCCATACACCTGCAACATCTGCCACATTGCCCCCTATCTACCCTATCATACGCCTTTTCCAAATCCATAAATGCCACAAAAACATCTTTACCCTTATCCAAATACTGTTCACCTATATGTTTCACTGTAAACACTTGGTCTACACACCCCTACCTTTCCTAAAGCCCCTTGTTCATCTGCTATCCTGCTTTCTGTTTTACTCTTAATTCTTTCAATAATAACTCTACCATACACTTTACCAGGTACACTCAACAGACTTATTCCCCTATAATTTTTGCACTCTCTTTGTCCCCTTTGCCTTTATACAAAGGAACAATACACGCTCTCTGCCAATCCCTAGGTACCTTACCCTCTTCCATACATTTATTAAATAATAGCACCAACCACTCCAAAATTATATCCCCACCTGCTTTTAGGAGGAAGTTAGGGTGAGATATAAGCAACTATTGGCAGAAAGGTGGGCTAGTGCAAGTATAAGTAGTGGGGGGGGGGGGGTGAAGAGAGTTGGGATAGTTTTAAAAATGCGGTATTAGAATGTGGGGCAGAAGTTTGTGGCTATAGGAGGGTGGGTGCAGGAGGAAAGAGGAGTGAGTGGTGGAATGAAGAAGTAAAGGGTGTGATAAAAGAGAAAAAGGTTGCTTATGAGAGGTTTTTACAAAACAGAAGTGTAAATAGAAGAACAAGTATATGGAGAGTAAAATAAAGGTGAAGAGAGTGGTGAGAGAGTGCAAAAGAAGAGCGGATGAAAGAATGGGAGAGGCTCTGTCAAGAAATTTTGCTGAAAACAAGAAAAAATTTTGGAGTGAGATAAACAAGACAAGAAAGCCTAGGGAACGAATGGATTTGTCAGTTAAAAAAAGAGTAGGGCAGTTAGTAGATGGGGAGCTGGAGGTATTGGGTAGATGGTGGGAATATTTTGAGGAACTTTTAAATGTCGATTAAAAAAGGGAGGCGGTAATTTCATGTACTAGCCAGGGAGGTACAACGTTTAGGAGTGAAGAAGAGCAGGATGTGAGTGTGGGGGAGGTGCGTGAGGCATTACGTAGAATGAAAGGGGGTAAAGCAGCTGGAACTGACGGGATCATGACAGAAATGTTAAAAGCAGGGGGGGATATAGTGCAGGAGTGGTTGGTATTTTTGTTTAATAAATGTATGAAAGAGGGGAAGGTACCTAGGGATTGGCAGAGAGCATGTATAGTTCCTTTATATAAAGGGAAGGGGGATAAAAGAGTGTAAAAATTATAGGGGAATAAGTTTACTGAGTATACCAGGTAAAGTGAATGGCAGGGTTATTATTGAAAGAATTAGAGGTAAGACAGAGAGTAGGATTGCAGATGAGCAAGGAGGCTTTAGAGTGGGTAGGGGATGTGTAGATCAAGTGTTTACAGTGAAGCATATATGTGAACAGTATTTAGATAAAGGTAGAGAAGTTTTCATTGCATTTATGGATTTAGAAAAGGAATATGATAGAGTGGATAGGGAAGCAATGTGGCAAATGTTGCAAGTGTATGGAATAGGTAGTAAGTTACTGAAGGCTGTAAAGAGTTTTTATGAGGATAGTGAGGCACAGGTTAGGGTGTGTAGGAGAGAGGGAGATTACTTCCTGGTAAAAGTAGGTCTTAGATAGGGATGTGTAATGTCACCATGGTTGTTTAATATATTTATAGATGGGGTTGTAAAAGAAGTAAATGCTAGGGTGTTGGGGAGAGGGGTGGGATTAAATTATGGGGAATTAAATGCAAAATGGGAGTTGGCACAGTTACTTTTTGCTGATGATACTGTGCTTATGGGAGATTCTAAAGAAAAGTTGCAAAGGTTAGTGGACGAGTTTGGGAGAGTGTGTAAAGGTAGAAAGTTGAAAGTGAACATAGATAAGAGTAAGGTGATGAGGGTATCAAACGATTTAAATTAAGAAAAATTGGATATCACATTAGAGAGAGGGATTATGGAAGAAGTAAAAGTTTTCAGATATTTGGGAGTTGACGTGTCGGCGGATGGGTTTATGAAGGATGAGGTTAACCATAGAATTGATGAAGGAAAAAAGTCGTATCTGAGCGCCTCTGCAAAGATAGTGATTATGTATGAGTGTGGTGAAAGTGTTGAATGATGATGAAAGTATTTTCTTTTTGGGGATTTTCTTTCTTTTTGGGTCACCCTGCCTCGGTGGGAGACGGCCGACTTGTTGAAAAAAAAAAAACTATAGTTTTACATATAAACTAGGGCATACAAAAACCGAGGTTCCACTGTATTTCAGCTATCCAGTAAAGTGATCAGGAATTGGTAATTTTGCCAATTTCACACAAATTTCAAAATACAGTGGTACCTCAAGTTACGATGGTCCCCAAAATCGCCCTTTTATGTAAGTTTATTTTTTTAAATGCTTTTGTAAGTATATTTTTGGGGGTGTAAAAGGACTAGTCTATTTTACATTATTCCTTATGGGGATAAATTCGTTTGGTAATGGCACTTGAACAGCATTCTCGAACGAAAAAATATCGTAACTCGAGGTACCACTGTACAGTGGACCCTCGGCTAACGTTCTTAATCCGTTCCAGGAGCTAGAGCTTTAGCCGAAAAAAACGTTATCCGAAGCCTTATTTCCCATAAGAAATAATGTAAATACAATTAATCCGTTCCTGATATCCAAAAATATTCACAAAAAAAAAAATTTTTAAAGAATAACTATAGTTTTACATACAGAAAACACACACAAATACTACATACAATTTAAAATTTATAAATAAATAATGAAATAAACATTTAAAATAACATTTACTTACCTTTATTGAAGAGACTTGCTGGCATCTGGAAGATAGGGAGGACAGGGGCAGGGCTTAGTGTTTGGAAGGGAAATCCTCACTCCCTGCACTACTGCTACACTCCCTGTATGCTTGCTACACTCCTTTCATGCCTGTTACACTCCCTGCATGCCTGCTACACTCCTTGCATGCCTGCTACACTCCCTGTATGCCTGCTACACTCCCTGTATGCCTGCAACACTCCCTGCATGCCTGCTACACTCCCTGCTTGCCTGCTACACTCCCTGCATGCCTGCTACACTCCCTGCATGCTTGCTACACTCCTTGCATGCCTGTTACACTCCTTGCTTGCCTTCTACACTCCCTGCATGCCTGCTACACTCCCTGCATGCCTGCTACACTCCCTGCATGCCTGCTACACTCCTTGCATGCCTGCTACACTCCCTGTATGCCTGCTACACTCCCTGCATGCCTGCTACACTCCTTGCATGCCTGCTACACTCCTTGCATGCCTGCTACACTCCCTGCATGCCTGCTACACTCCCTGCTTGCCTGCTACACTCCCTGCATGCCTGCTACACTCCCTGCATGCCTGCTAAACTGTGTTTTTGTTGTACATCCTGACAAGCTCACCCACACGTACGCCACTCTCATATTTTTCAACAATCTCCTTCTTCCTTTCGATGGTGTTCCTCACTCTCTTTACCACTGGGATGCCACTAGGAAGCTTCTTTGGACCCATGGTGACTTATTTCACAGTGACAGTCCCTAAATCACCAAAAAAGACACCAAATGTATTGTGAATGCTTGAAAGAGCGCGCTGGGTAATGTTCACTCAAGTGTAAACAACGCTGGACTGGCGTCCTGGGAGGAGGTGCGCAAGTGCAGAGCGGGCAGACAGGTCCGGTACGTAACGCTAGCTGAGTAAAAAACGCTAGCCGAAAAAAATATTGACCGTAAAAAGCAACCTTTAGCCGAAAAAAACGTTATCTGGAATGAACGTTAGCCGGGGGTCCACTGTATTCCAATTTCAAAATAGGGTCCAGAATAAAAAATGCAGGCATTCCTGGCGCTAAAATAACATTTCCTCGGTTC
This sequence comes from Cherax destructor, assembly GCA_009830355.1. Taxonomy (NCBI): domain Eukaryota; kingdom Metazoa; phylum Arthropoda; class Malacostraca; order Decapoda; family Parastacidae; genus Cherax; species Cherax destructor. The sequence goes on along the minus strand of WNWK01009172.1, from coordinate 22,433 downwards.
ATTAGTTCTGTTCCCAGGCTTTGCACATGATTTCCATTTTGATTTTTTATTCACACAGCACACACAAAAAAAAATAGATTTTCTACTATGCAATATTGTAATATGTAATTGTGTAAATAATATCAGTGCATTTGTAAATGCATGTTAGACCCACCAGTTGGACGTGTATCGGACGAGTGATGTGATTTGTTTACTTTTGAATTTTGGCAAACATCAAACATTTCCACTACTTTGAGTTCAATTTAAAGATATTTTCAGTCCTGAAACCAATCAAGACCATCTCTATTTCAGTAATATAACTTCCATTCTTTCAAATGAGACCAAGAAACTGAGAATACAACCATAAAAACCATACAAAAATACACCGCAAATTTGCTGTTTTAACCCTTTCAGGGTCCAGAGGCCAAATCTCAGTGACAGCCAGGGTCCAAGAATTTAAAAAAATAATTATTTTTTCTTATGAAATTGTAGAGAATCTTTTTCTGAAGGTAATAAAACAAAAAGTACAAAATTTGATGGAAAATTGACCACATTATGCTCTCGTGAATTTTGATGCTTCGGCGATATTTATGCATCAGCGATTTTGCCGACTTTGACTCCCATTTTAGGCCAGTTACATTATTCCAGTCGACCAAATTCTTATCTATTTTGCTAGTATTACTTCTATTTTATCGATTGAGCACAAGAAATCACCCAGTCGACTGTTTTAACTACGTACCCAAGAAAGTGATTGGGAATTGGGAATTTGGCCAATTTAACACAAAGTTCAAAATATTCCAATTTCAAAATAGGGTCCAGAATAAAAAATGCAGGCATTCCTGGCACTAAACTAACATTTCCTCTGTTCATTAGTTATGTTTTCAGGCTTTACACATGATTTCCATTTTGATTTTTTATTCACAATGAATTTTTATTCACCAAAAAATGGAAGATTTACTGTTATGCGATATATTGTAATAATTGTATAAATATCACTACATTCGTGAACATATACTAGACCCACCAGCTGACGCGTATTAGACGTGTGATGTCTTAATACATCTAATCGACAAAAATTTAACATTTCCACTAATTTCATCTCAGTTTCAAGCTATTTTCATTACTAAAACCAATCAAAATCATCTCTACTTCTGTAATATATCTTCCATTCTATCAAATGAGACCAAGAAATCGCAAATACAACTATAAAAAGCATGCGAAAAAACACTGAAAAGTTGCTGTTTTAATCCAAAATTACGGTCTGTTTTTTTTCTCTCATTATGCACTGTGTGCTGCAGGATTTGTTTCATGTGGTGCACACTTACCACATAGATGTCTTCTCTCATATCTAGGCCCAAATTTACCGCTCACAGCTTATCTGAGTGAGCTGAGCTCATGGCGTAGATCTACGGTTTGGACCCTGGCTTCAAAGCCATAGATCTATGGGATGGACCTTGAAAGTGTTAAACACTGTCGCAGGTTTTTTCTCGTGCACTGCATGCTGCAGGATTTTTTTAAATGGTTCACACTTAATGCATACCTAGGCCAAGTTTAACGCTCACAGCTTATCTGATTGAGCTGAGCTCATAGCATAGTACAGTGGAACCTCGGCTTACGAGTGCCCCACCATACAAGTTTTTCAGGATAAGAGCAGTCGCTCGGTCAATTTTTTTTTCTGGATACGAGAAAAAATTCAGGATGCGAGCAAAAATTCAGGATTCGAGCTTTCCCCTCAAGGGAGGTTCCTTGGTGAGGGGCTCTTGATCTAGGGAATTGTATCTGTGCTCCAGTTCCCTAAATTAAGCCTGAATACCTTCCATCCTCTCCCCCCCACAGGCACTGTATAATCCTATGGGTTTAGTGCTTCCCCATTATACTAATTATACATTATACTAATTATTCTATATTCAAAAGTCTGAACTTACTCACCATACAAGATATCCATACTTTTTACAGTGCCTATTACATACATAAAACACTAAACTCAAATATTAACCCACAACTCAAAATCCTCCTAACCAACCTTAACAGGACACATGAACATAACACAAGGCACAGATCACTATTCGCTGTTCCCCGCGTCCACCTCACACTATGCAAAAACGCAATGCATATCAAAGGCCCAAAAATTTGGAATTTATTACCTATGATTACCAAAGAAACCCGGTCTGTAAATCAATTCAAAACTCTTCTGAAAAACCACCTACTCGCCCAAAACTAAATACCCACTACTTTACATTACCTACAAAGTTATTATATAACTTTACACTGCCTCAAAAATAACATTATTCACTGTGTTACTCCCCTAGTCTCAATACAAACATAATCTAGTACAAATGTTGAAACTTATACCTCATAATGTATATGCCATGTTATATCTTATAATGTATAAACCACCTAATATAAAGAAATCCATCCTCATGTAAACTTGTGCTCTTTGTAACTCATCTAATGACCATATAAACTATTATTGCAAAACAAATTATTGATTTAATTTGTTTAATCTGATTTAATAATTCTAGTATGTAGACATATAAAAAAGTAAATGATCCAAAATTATAAAACTATTATGTTTCAAAAATGTCATGCTCAAATTATGTTCAAATTTCATAGCTTAAATGCTCAACTATACTTATATTGTAAACTGTCTACTATAATTCTTACCTTTTAGCCTCAAAATCTCTTACTTAATTGCTCAATGAGAAATAGTTTACCAAATATAATATAGTACAAATGTTGAAACTTATACCTTATGTACCCTTGTGCTCCTTGTAACTCATCTAATGACCATATAATTTGTTATTGCAACACATATTGTTTAATCTGATTTAATTAATTTTATAAATAAGACAAAAGCATAAAACTGTGTTTCAAAAATGTCATAGTCTAAACTATTCAAATTTCATAGCTTAAATACTCAACTATACTCATATTGTAAACTATCTACTAAAATTCTTACCATTTAGTTTTAAGTTAATTTTAAGTCTGCCCAAAATGCCCTGCATATTAGGGGCTTTTGGCATGTACACCTCATAACATCTCATAACAAATTGTAACTTTGTATCATGTCCAAATAAACTACTATTACTATTACAGTGGACTCCCGGATTACGTACTGCTCCAAACTCGAACAATTATGTAAGTGTATTTTTGTAAGTGATTTTTGTAAGTGTATTTTTGGGGGTCTAAAAGGACTAATCTAATTTACATTATTCCTTATGGGAACAAATTCATTCGGTAACAGCACTTGAACAGCATTCTGGAGCAAAATAATGACGTAATCCGGGGGTCCACTGTATAATAATAATACATAATACAATAATTTTTTTTTTCAACAAGTCGGCCGTCTTCCACCAAGGCGGCAGGGTGACCAAAAAAGAAAGAAAATCCCCAAAAAGAAAATACTTTCATCATCATTCAACACTTTCACCTCACTCATACATAATCACTGTCCTTGCAAATACTACAGTTTAGAATAGTCCCTCCAAACTGTTACTATCCCAGACCCCTCCTTTAACCCTTTGACTGTCGGAGGCCCCTTTCTGAAACTCATTCTATGTCGGGAAATATTAAAAAAAAAAAAGTTCTTACCAAAATGTTAGGATTATTTTGCTGATTGTTTAAAGCATTTTCCAATATATTTTTTTTCCAAGTAACTTATGTGGCCTCTGAGACCAAAGAAGGTGCAGTGTACATATATACACTCATATTCAACACAATAACTGCACAAACATTATTATCATTATATTGTTTACAAAACTTGTTTACACAAACCAACAATACAATTTTTTTTATTACTATTGTTCTATAATATATATACACATATATAATGACTGGACACTTTCCATCAACTGCAATTAGCACTTCAAAGCTCCAAGCTGTGTGTGTGTGTGTGTGTGTTAGTTACCATTTTGTCCTAGGCACATGTCGATTTGACACTAGGCCTGTTGTATGTATGTATGTATGTGTGTGTGTGTGTGTGTGTGTGTGTAAGGAAACACTTCGAAATGTTTCCGCCCCGTCGGGAATAGAACCCGGGCCCTCCGTGCGTGAAGCGAGAGCTTTACCACTAGGCCACCGTGTGTGTGTGTGTGTGTGTGTGTGTGTGTGTGTGTGTGTGTGTGTGTGTGTGTGTGTGGAGAGAGAGACAGAGAGAGAGAGACAGAGACAGAGACAGAGAGAGAGAGAGAGAGCGCGAGCGCGCGCGCTAGCTACCATTTTGTCCTAGGCACATGTCGATTAGACACTAGGCCTGTTGTATGTGTGTGTGTGTAACGAAACACTTCAAAATGTTTCGGCCCCGCCGGGAATTGAACCCGGGCCCTCAGTGCGTGAAGCAAGAGCGCTAGCCATCATGCCAAGCAGTGTGTGTGTGTGGGGGACTAGTGATGTATCGGATATTCGCATCTGCAGCTGCGGAACATCCGCACAATTTCTTACATCCGTATCTGCATCCGCATTTCACAGCAAACAGATATCCGCATCTGCATCTGCGGAACATCCGCACAATTTCTTACATCCGCATCCGAAATCCCCGGAACATCCGCACAATTTCTTACATCCGCATTCGCATCCGTAAAATGAGTAAGACATCCGTATACACATCCGCATACCGGATATCTAAATTTTTCACATCCGATACATCCCTAGTGTGGACATCTAAATTTGCTGAGTCAGGGTAAGGCAGCTGTCAAAATGACATTATACCATTACTCACCACACTCACTGCCTGTCAACACAAAAGGGGTTGCATGTCTTCTTCCCCACAACCTCCTTCCTTTCCTTCCTAGCTTCCTTTCTTCTTTCCTTCCTTTCTTCTTTCCTTCCTTTCTTCCTTATTTCCTGCCTTCCTTTCTTCCTTCATTCCTTCCCTTTTTTCTTTTTTCCTTTCTTCTTTTGTTCCTTCCTTTCTCTCATCTCTTCCTTCCTTTCTTTCTTTTTTCCTGTCTTATTTCCATCCTTCCTTCCTTCCTTCCTTTCCTCCTCAAAACCATGAAATTCATCTTCAGAGACACTTCCATCTGTGTTAGAGCTATCATTGAGGAAGAGAAGAGTCCCATATGCGTCAAGGAGTCAGATATTTCTTACCGCTAGGCATGCTGAGCATGGACTACTGAAATGGCTTTCCCACAATGCACCACTGGCTCCCCGATTTTTTTTTTATACTGCGCACACTGACCAAGGAGACCCATTCTCTCACGTGTGGGCCTACCAGCTTTCTCCCACTTGATTTGAGGCCGCTAGAATTTATGCGAATTAATACGTCGTAAATATTGGCTCGTGAGACGTATATATACGACCGAAACAGTCAAAGGGTTAAAGTGCAGGCATTGTTCTTCCCATCTCCAGGACTCAAGTCTGGCTAAATCAATAACCAGTTTCCCTGAATCCCTTCACTAAATATTACCCTACTCACACTCCAACAGCTCGTCAGGTCCCAAAAACCATTGGTCTCCTTTCATTCCTATCTAACACGCTTGCTGGAAGTCCAAGCTCCTCGCCCACAAAACCTCCTTTCCAGAATGCTGTTACAGTGCCATTACCGAACGAATTTGTTCCCATAAGGGCAAATGTAAATTAGATTAGTTGTTTCAGACCCCTAAAAATACACTTACAAAAGCTCTTACAAAAATACACTTACATAATTGTTCGAGTTTGGAGGTGAACGAAAACCGAGGGTCCACTGTATGCTTCAATGTAAACACTTGATCCCCTATCCACTCTAAAACCACCTTGCTCATCTGCAATCCTACCCTCTGTCTTACCTCTAATTCTTTCAATAATAACCCTACCATACACTACCTGGTATACTCAGTAAACTTATTCCCCTATAATTTTTAGTCTCTCTTGTCACCCTTTCCCTTATATAAAGGAACTATACATGCTCTCTGCCAATCCTTAGGTACCTTCCCCTTTTTCATACATTTATTAAACAAAAATACCAACCACTCCAACACAATATCTCCCCCTGCTTTTAACATTTCTGTCATGATCCCGTCAGTTCCTGCTGCTTTACCCCCTTTCATTCTACGTAATGCCTCACGCACCTCCCCCACACTCACATCCTGCTCTTCCTCACTCCTAAAAGATATTCTATTTCCCTGACCAGTGCATGAAATTACCGCCTCTTTTTCTTCATTGACATTTAAAAGTTCCTCAAAATATTCCTGCCATCTACCCAATACTACCTCCAGCTCCACATCTTCTAACTCCCCTACTCTGTTTTTAACCCTTTGACTGTTTCGGTCGTATATATACGTCTTACGAGCCACTGTTTCGGACGTATCTATACGCCGAAATTCTAGCAACCTCAAATCAAGTGGGAGAAAGCTGGTAGGCCCACATGTGAGAGAATGGGTCTGTGTGGTCAGTGTGCGCAGTATAAAAAAAAATCGGGCAGCCAGTGGTGCATTGTGGGAAAGCCATTTCAGTAGTCCATGTTCAGCATGCCTAGTGGTAAGAAATACCAGACTCCCCGGCGAATCTGGGACTCTTCTCTTCCCCAGTGATAGCTCTAACACAGATAGAAGTGTGTCTGAAGATGAATTTCATGGTTTTGAGGAGTTTGTGACTGAAAGCAATGCCCAGGATACCAGAAAGAAGAAAAAGTAAGGAAGGAAGAGATGAGAGGAAGGATGGAAAGAAGAGATGAAAGGAAGGAAGGAAGGAAAGAAGAGATGAAAGGAAGGAAGGAAGGAAAGAAGAGATGAAAGGAAGGAAGGAAGGAAAGAGATGAGAGGAAGGAAGGAAAGAAGAAGGAAGGAATTAGGAAATGAAAGAAGAAAGAAAAAGGAAGGAAGGAACAAAAGAAGTAAGAAAGGAAGAAAAAAAGGAAGAAAGGAAGGCAGGAAGGAAGAGATGAGAGGAAGGAAGGAAGGAAATAAGTAAGTAAGAAAGGAAGGAAGGAAGAAAGGAAGCTAGGAAGAAGGTTGTGGGGAAGAAGACATGCAACCCCTTTTGTGTTGACAGGTTGACAGCAGTGAGGGTGGTGAGTAATGGTATAATATGTCATTTTGACAGCTACCTTACCCTGACTCAGCAAATTTAGATGTCCACACACACACACAGCTTCAAGCCTAAGGGAAGTTGATGGAAAGTGTCCAGTCATTATATATGTGTATATATATTATAGAACAATAGCAATAGGTTGGTAGGTAAGTAGGTAGGTAAGTAAGTAGGTACGTAAGTAGGTAAGCAAGTAGGTAAGCAAGTAGGTACGTAAGTAGGTAGGAAAGACTGTGGGGAAGAAGAGCATGGGTGTTGACAGGCAGAGGGTGGTGAGTGATGGTATTATATGTCATTTTGACAGCAACCGCACCCTGACTCAGCATATTTAGATGTACACACACACACACACACACACACACACACACACACACACACACACACACACACACACACACACACACACACACACACACACACACACACACACACACACACACACACACACACACACACACACACACACACACACACACACACACACACACACACACACACACACACACACACACACACACACACACACACACACACACACACACACACACACACACACACACACACACACACACACACACACACACACACACACACACACACACACACACACACACACACACACACACACACACACACACACACACACACACACACACACACACACACACACACTCACTCACTCACTCACTCACTCACTCACTCACTCACTCACTCACTCACTCACTCACTCAACCTACCTTCAAGCCTAAGGGAAGTTGATGGAAAGTGTCCAGTCATTATATATGTGTATATATATTATAGAACAATAGCAATAGGTTGGTAGGTAAGTAGGTAGGTAAGTAAGTAGGTACATAAGTAGGTAAGCAAGTAGGTAAGCAAGTAGGTACGTAAGTAGGTAGGAAAGACTGTGGGGAAGAAGAGCATGGGTGTTGACAGGCAGAGGGTGGTGAGTGATGGTATTATATGTCATTTTGACAGCAACCGCACCCTGACTCAGCATATTTAGATACACACACACACACACACACACACACACACACACACACACACACACTACCTACCTACCTTCAAGCCTAAGGGAAGTTGATGGAAAGTGTCCAGTCATTATATATGTGTATATATATTATAGAACAATAGCAATAGGTTGGTAGGTAAGTAGGTAGGCAAGTAGGTAAGGAAGTAGGTAGGAAGGACTGTGGGGAAGAAGAGCATGGGTGTTGACAGGCAGAGGGTGGTGAGTGATGGTATAATATGTCATTTTTACAGCAACCGCACCCTGACTCAGCATATTTATAAGTCTACACACTCACAACAACCAGCTTCCAGAAGCCTAATATCAGTTCTATGTATATACATTGCACCTTACCTTGGTCTCACAGGCCACATAATTTACGTAAAAAAAGAAAATAGTGAAAAAAACCAAGAAATCTACGAATGGAAGTAAACAAATGTTTACTGAGTGAGCGGCATTCTCCGCTGTTTCCATACGTGGCTCATTTCCTGCCAACTTTACACCACCATATCTTGGTAAGTATTGATGGCAAAAATCTTGTTTTTAGGATAAAAACAATCAGAAAAATAATCTTAACATTTTGATAAGAATTTTTTTTTTCCGAATATTTTGCGACAACAGAATGGCACTCAGGATTGAGGGTTCCAACAATCAAAGGGTTAAATATTGCTCTAATCTAACCATGGTATGGGTGGGGATTGAACTCATGGCTAGTGAGTCATAAAACTCCAGACAGATGCTTTAGCCACTGGGCCAGCTGGCTACAATAAGGTGAATCTTATTGTAACCAGCTGGCCCAGTGGCTAATGTGTTGGTCTGGAGTTTTAAGACTCACTAGCTGCGAGTTCAATCCCCACCCATACCGTGGTTTGTTTGCAATCGTGTCATTACGATTTCGTGAGTCTTAATCTAATCTCATTGATATTGCATTCAAAAGAAATGAAATTTGAGCAGGAAAACCCATTAGGTACATTTTGAAATTTGAATTAAACCTTATGTTTGGATTCAGTTTGGAAGTCATGTGTTAAATCAGATCAAGATAGGCACCCAAAACAACCCTCAAATATTCTAAATTTCCAGGAGATCATTCAGCAAATACAGTGGTACCTCGACTTACGATGGTCCCCAAACTCACCCTTTTATGTAAGTTTATTTTTTTAAATGCTTTTTTAAGTGTAATTTTGGGGGTCTAAAAGGACTAGTCTATTTTACAACATTTCTTAAGGAGATAAATTCGTTTGGTAATGGCACTTGAACAGCATTCTGGAATGAAAAAATATCGTAAGTCGAGGTACCACTGTATGTTGAATAACCATATTCAGTAGATGTTGAGTACTTGACCTGAAATTCATGCACATTTAAGTGTTACCTGATGATATGCAGCCATTGTGGTATCAAACACGTTGCATTCATATTTTTTTTATTTGCTTGTTTGTGGGTGAATATATACAATAACAAGACACACACTGAAACTTATGACGTCGTTTCAGTCTGCCTTGGACCACTGTTAATGGTCCAGGATGGACCAAAACTCTGTCAAAAGTTTGTTTTCTACATGCAGGTTATTTGTGCATTCTTCCAGCCACAGTATTGTACTTTTTTATTCTTTATGGGTAAATGTGTTTTTTTTATAGGTGTGTACCTAACCATATCCTAATGAAACATAGCAATGAAATAAAGCATAAAGGTATTTGTGTGATTTTATGGAACATTCAGATATTGATGTTTGGAACTGTTAAAAATTAATGTGGCAAAATGAGGATGAGTTGTATTCTTGAGAGGCCCTTTATTATTCTAAATATTCTTATGAGTTGAAGCATTGAAGTGTAATGATCACTTGTCAGTTAGAGAAGATAACTCATGTGTAGAGTAGACAAAAGCAGAATAGTTGTTTGTATATTATGACCTTTTTCTGAGATTGTCTTCAGCAGACACAGCTTGAAATACTTGAAATATATCAACAGTTATTCTCCTGTCATTGTCTACATGTATGTTACCACCACCTAATTCCTCCAGGTATATAACATTGTGTCCATGTGTGTTTCCTCCTCCTAATTCCTCCATGTATATAACATTGTGTCCATGTGTGTTACCTCCTCCTTATTCAAATTCAACTTTATTTCTGGTAATATTACAAAGTGGGGTGTACTTATATTATTTATACATTTTATGAAGTACATATTACAATATGGCCAATAATATGCCTAGGTATGCCTAGGCTTTTCAGGCAGTCTTATAATAGGTCTTACTCAATAGTGACACAATGATTATACTGATATTAAGGTTAGGTAATTGTAGTGATTAACTAGGTTTGCAAAATTGAGGTTTACAAAATTGAGGTACTGAAATTCATACAGTTAAGAATTTAACAATTAGTTTTATATATTAATGGTAAAGTTGATGTATTGGCATAATACCGTTACTATATTGGAGTGTCTTAGGCAAACTTATGAATAGGTTAAGAATTATGAATCAATAGTTGTATTAGAATTTTGGTTACAGTCATGTGCAAATTAACCCTTTCAGGGTTTTTGACGTACTAGTATAGCTTACGCACCAGGGCATTTGACGTACTAGTACGCCTAAATTCTAGCGGCCTCAAAATAAGCGGGAAATGGCTGGTAGGCCTACATATGAAAGAATGGGTCTGTGTGGTCAGTGTGCACAGTATAAAAAAAATCCTGCAGCACACACTGCATAATGAGAAAAAAAAAACTGACTTTTTTTTTTTTTTTTTTTTTTTAAACAGCGACTTTGCAGTCTATTTTCGTATGGTATTTATTGATGTATTCTCGTTTTCTTGGTCTCATTTGATAGAATGGAAGATATATTACAGAAATAGAGATGATTTTGATTGGTTTGACAATGACAAGTACCTTGAAATTGAGCTCACAGTAGCGAAAATGTTCGATTTTAGCCGATGTTCAAGAGTAAACAAATCACGCCATGCATCCAATACACATCAACTGACGAGTCTAATATTCTTGCACAAGTGCGCTGATATTATTTATACTGTTTTTACAATGATGCAGTAGTATACATAACAGAAAATCTTCAATTTTTTGTGAGAATAAAAATTCAAAATGGAGAGCAAAAGTAATGCAATAGGATCCTGGAGACGTGACTGATTAATAGATAAAATGTTATTTTAGTGCCAGGAATGTCTGTCTTGTTTATTCTGGACCCTATTTTGAAATTGGCATCTTTTGAAATTTGTGTGAAATTGGAAATATTGCCAATTTCTGACCGCTTTATTGGGTAGTTGAAATCGGTAAATTGGTGGTTTCTTGTACTCAATCGATAGAACAAATGGAATTCTATAATAATAGCTATGATTTTCGTAGACTGAGACATTGGAATTGGCCGAAAATAGGGGTCAAAGTGGGCGAAATCGCCAATGCGTAAATATCTTTGATACCGCTAACTTTGCGAGAGCATAATTCCATTAGTTTTTCACCAAATTTTATACTTTTGGTGGCGTTATGATCGGAAAAATATGCTCTATCATTTCTTAAGAATTTTTTTTCTTTTTTTCCGAAAATGTTTCGATCCTTAGAGAGAGTTAAGAATCGAGGTCTCGACCCTGAAAGGTTTAAGGGAAATCACAGATATCAATAAGTGTATTTCACTGTGGATATGTGCAAGATAAAGTAGTTTTTATGTGCTTAGCTACCGGTTGGGTGAGTAAGTGAGATAAGATGTTTTTTAATGGTGCTTTTGAAAATGGAGGTTGTGTCTGCAATTCTAGAGTTTTCAGGCAGGGAGTTCCAGATTTTAGGCCCTTTTATGTGCGTAGAATTTTTGTATAGATTTAGTCGGACATGGGGAATGTCAAAAAGATGTTTGTGTCTGGTATTATGTCTATGGGTCCTGTCACAACTGTCAAGAAAGTGCTTTAGCTCAGGGTTAAAGTTGGAATTTATGGTTGTATAAATGTAGATAGCAGAGTAGTAAGTATGAATGTTCTGAACAGTGAGTAAGTTTAGGTCTTTGAAGAGGGGAGGGGGTGCTGCCTAGCGTTGGATTGCGTGATAATTCTTACTGCGGCTTTTTGTTGGGTTATTATTGGCTTTAGGTGGGTAATTGCTGTTGATCCCCATGCACAAATGGCATATGTGAGGTAGGGATAGATGAGTGAATAGTATAGTGTGAGTAGGGCTGATTGTGGTACATAATACCGTATCTTAGAGAGGATCCCCACAGTTTTGGACACTTTCTTTGTTATGTGTTGGATATGGGTGCTGAATTTCAGGCTGCTGTCAAGGTGAAGGCCCAGGAATTTGCCCTCATTATGTTTAGCAATAGGAGTAGTGTTGATCTTAATGTTTATTTGTGCATCACCTGCTCTGTTGCCAAACATAATATAGAAGGTCTTATCAGTGTTGAGTGTAAGTTTATTGGCTGTCATCCATGCTGATATTTTTATTAATTCGTCGTTAACAATGGTGTTGAGCGTGGCAAGATTTGGGTGGGAGATGACATAAGTTGTGTCGTCAGCAAAGAGTATTGGTTTCAGGTGTTGTGATACATTGGGAAGATTATTGATGTATAAGAGGAAGAGCAGGGGACCAAGGACACTTCCCTGTGGTACTCCGGTGTCAAGTGGTCGTGTCGTGGAGGATGTGTCTTTAATGGTGACATACTGATACATATTAGTGAGGTAGGATTTGAAGTATGCAAGTGCATTACCTCTTATTCCATAGTGGTCAAGTTTGTGGAGTAGGATGCCGTGGTTTACTGTGTCGAAAGCTTTCCTTAGGTCAATAAAAAGTCCTAATGGATATTCCTTATTTTTGAGTGCTGTGTAAAGCAGGTCTATCATTTTTACTATTGCATCGTTAGTGCTTTTATTTTTCCTGAAGCCAAATTGGCAGGGGTTGAGTATGCTTTGTGTTGGTATAAACGAGTATAATCTCTTGTGCAAAAGTTTCTCGAATATTTTGGATAGCAACGGTAAGTTTGATATTGGCCTATAGTTGTTTACGTCTGTGGGGTCACCACCTTTGTGTATTGGTGTAACCCTTGCTGTTTTGAGTAGTGTCGGGAAAGTGCTAGTTTCTAGGGATTTGTTAAAAAGTAATGAAATAGCATGTGAAAGGACATGAGCGGCTCGTTTGTATTTTAATGGTGGGACTTGAGACAGATTCCCTGATTTATTTTTAAGTGACTTGATTATCATGGTGACTTCAGTGGGTTCAGTAGGTGCAAGATAGAAGGAGGATGGGAAATTCCCATCTAGGTAATCACTTGCTCGGGCATTGGTATCTGGGATTTTACTGGCAAGATTTGATCCTATGGTTGAGAAGAAGTCATTTATCCTGTTTACTGTATCAATAGGCTGTAGTGGTGTTTCGTTTGGTTTAGTTAGGACAATATCCCTAGTTTTTTTTCAGTTTGTGGGTGCCCATAATCTGTGAGAGTGTTTTCCAGGTCTTTTTTATATCTCCTCTTGTTTCAGTGAATCTGCTGGAGTAGTACAATTGTTTGGCTTTTTTTATTAGTTTGGTGAGAACTGATGAATAGTGTTTAATAAACTCTTTATGTATGAATCCCCGTCTATATTGCTTTTCATATTGATGTTTTTTGTTAATGGATATTAGTAAGCTGTTAGTTAGCCATGGGCAGCCTAGCCGTTTATTCGTAATCTGTTTAATTTTTATAGGACAATGTTTGTTGTATAGTCTATGAAATCTATTAAGAAAGTTGTCAGTCCAATCATCGATACCCTTGGCGTTTGAAAATTCTATAGCCCAGTCAACCGTCTCTAGCTCTGCTGTGAAGTTATTTATTGATGCCTGGTCATGGAGTCTAAATGAAACTTTGGTGTATTCAAGAGGTGGTTTACTAATGTTTGTTAAGTGGAAGGTGGGGTAGTGGTCTGTAGTGCTGTCCGTTATTATCCCCGATTTAAGGGGGGCTAGGATATTGGTCCATATATGGTCGATTACGGTTGCACTTGTCTCAGTAAGTCTGGTTGGTTTAGTTATTGTTGGTATGAGAAGTGTGTTGTTCATATTGTTGATAAAATCAGTTACTGGCTGGTCATCTGGTAGGCCAAGGTTGATGTTGAAGTCTCCAGCTAAGATAAGGTGGTGTTTGTTCATTTGGTTGTTTGTTATTAGCATTTTTAGTTGATCACTAAAATTTGGGATGTTTGTATGAGGCATCCGGTAAATGGCCCCGATTGTTATGGGAGTCTTAAGGTTTTGTGCAGTAAATTTAGCAAAAATATATTCTCCATATTCATCATTATAGCAAGTGGTGTCACAACAGGATATTTCATTAGAGTAATAGATGGCAATACCTCCCCCAACTTGGTGTGGTCTGCAGTTGTGTATTGCTGTGTATCCTGGTAGCGAATAGATATCTATTGTATCCTGCTTAAGCCAGGTTTCAGTAAGAACAATACATGTGAAGGTTGTCTTTAGGGAATCAAGGAGGGCGAGGAGGTCATCATAGTGTTTGCTTAAGGATCGGACGTTGTAGTTAAGAACTGTTATACTTTTAGCAGTATTTAGGACAGTGTTGGCTTGTGATGCTGTGTAGTAGAGGGAGTTACTTTCCAGTAAATTTTGATTGGGTGTTAGATTATATAGGTTTAGATCAGGGTCAACGTGATCATTCATCATTTAGGTTAAATAGTAATTTTGTTATATCGTGTATAGTGTGGTGAATTCTAGTACTGATATCTGTAGTAAGGGGATGTTTGGACAAGTATATAGCTAATGCACATTGGTCAAATTGAGTATAGTAACAAATAAACATAATGGAATTGATATTGACTATGTATTAAGCTAGAATGAAATAAAAATTTAGATATAAACTAAGATAAAACTACAAAATAACATTGTGTCCATGTGTGTTTCCTCCTAATTCCTCCATGTACGTATATAACATTGTGTCCATGTGTGTTACCTCCTCCTTATTCCTCCATGTATATAACATTGTGTCCATGTGTGTTTCCTCCTCCTAATTCCTCCATGTATATAACATTGTGTCCATGTGTGTTTCCTCCTCCTAATTCCTCCATGTATATAACATTGACTTGATTTGTTTTACAGGCAAAGGAGAATGTTCAGTTGTTTGGTTATAGTAGTACAGTACTGCAAGTATTGTTTTATTGTCTGTAACACTGCATTGTTGAGGTGATCTGCAGCCAAATAACACAAATTTGATCTTCTTGCAGATAGTTGACTCAAGACAAGCACCGGGAAGGTGCAAATTATAGCAGAGATGATCACTTCAGATGACAGTCTTTTTATTTTATTTTATATGGTATTTTATCTACTAGTCAGACTAACGCATGCTCTCTATTTTCAGATTTATTGGCAATTCTTAGTATAATAATCAAATTAAAAATCATCTAATTTGGATAACATATTCTGAATTAGAGAGTTTTTTAGAAATTGTAAAATTAATTTTTTTTAACACTGGTCATCTTTCACTGAGGCAGTGACTTGTCAAAGAAGAAAACACTTTCACTGTCACACAGCCAGTGTCTTGTCAGAAGGACACCAACATCACAGTTTAGATGACCCTCCAAACGGTAACATCCCCACCCCTCCTTCAGTGTGCAGGCCCTATATTTCCCACCTCCAGGACTTGAGTCTGGCTAACTGGTTTCCCTGAATCACTTTATAAATGTTGTCTTGCTCACACTCCAACAGCACGTTAATTCATAAAAATCGCTTGCCTCCACTCACTCCTATCTAACATGCTCGTGCAAGCCTGTTGGATGTCCAAGACCCTAGCACTCAAACTCCTTTATCCCCTCCCTCCAACCATTCCTAGAGTGACCCCTACCCTGCCTTCCCTCTACCCCAGATTTATACACCCTCCAAGTTATTCTGTTTTGTTAAATCCTCTCTAAATATCCAAACCACCTCAATAACCCCTCCTCAGCCAGCCCTCTGGATAATATTTTTAGTACCCTGCACCTCCTAATCTCCAAACTACGAATTCTCTGCATAATATTCACACCACACATTCCCCTCAGACACAGCATCTCCAGCCTCCTCCTTGTTGCAACATTTACAACCCATGCTTCACACCCACTATTTTTTTTTTTTTTTTTTTTTTTCCCAACAAGTCGGCCGTCTCCCACCGAGGCAGGGTGACCCAAAAAGAAAGAAAATCCCCAAAAAGAAAATACTTTCATCATCATTCAACACTTTCACCACACTCATACATAATCACTGTCTTTGCAGAGGAGCTCAGATACGACAGCTGAGAAAAGTCCCTCCCAGCTGTCACTATCTCAGACCCCTCCTTTAAAGTGCAGGCATTGTACTTCCCATTTCCAGGACTCAAGTCCAACTAAATCCACCCACTATATTCCAATATATTTCCCTCTTTCCCTCCATGGATAATGTACTTTGTCTCCACAGATGCTTCGGTGCATTACCCACCTTTTTTTCCTTGCCAATTCTATGGTTCACCTCATCTTTTATTGACCTCATTACCTGTACTCTTCCTAGTTCCTAGTCTACCTTTCTTCCAATAGTTTCTTTTACTTTGTTCTAACCTTTAGTTTTTACTTTGCCATTTAGTTTATAAATGTTCAGTTTTCTCTTATCTGTCAGTGACATTCTCCTTGTACCCCATCTACCTCTTACTGTGGCTACCACTAAATAATAATCTGATACTCATCTTCCTCTTACTCTCACTGTGGCTACCACTAAATAATAATCTGATACTCATCTATCTCTTACTTTCACTGTGGCTATCACTAAATAATAATCTGATACCTATCTACCTCTTACTCTCACTGTGGCTACCACTAAATAATAATCTGATACCCATCTACCTCCTACTCTCACTGTGGCTACCACTAAATAATAATCTGATACCCATCTACCTCTTACTCTCACTGTGGCTACCACTAAATAATAATCTCATATATCTCTCACCCCTCAAAAAACATGCACATCTAGAAGTCACTAATTCATAGTCCAACAAACATCTATCATCACACCCTATATTGTTTCATGTATACAGCCTCTCCTCACTTAGTGACGTACTCGTTCACCGATGACTCGGACTTACGACGGGCTCTCTGACCATTATGCATACCTAAATAATGTATATTAGTGCTGATTTCCTCTATTCTGTTTAATACAATATACACTACACTACTGTATAAACATTTAAAAATATACCAGAAATGTTATAAATGGTGCAAAGGTGACATTAAAACAATATCAAAGATGGTTGATGCAAACCCACTACCATTATACTTAGTATGCTTCTCACTTAGCGACGAATTCGTTTACCGACTTGGTCTTAGGATTGGAACTCCGTCGTTAAGTGAGGAGAGGCTGTACTTATTTATCCTCTTTTTCTTAAAGTATGTATTACATGGCCCCAAACTTACTACCATGCCCTCTACAACAGTTTCTCTCAGTTTAGCATTTAGGTCCCTTACAACAGTTATTTTCTCACTTGGCTCAAAACTCCATGAACACTCACTCAGCACCTCCCAAAATCTCTGTATCCTCTACACTCTTCTTTCCCCCAGGTGCATAAACATTTTTATGTACATACCATGATATTTTTCAAGTAGTGAATATTAAAAGTTTTAAAATACAGTGGACCCTCGGTTTTCGCCGAAAATTCTTTCCAGAATGCTGCTCAAGTGCCATTACCGAACGAATTTACTTCCTTAAGAAATAATGTCACGTAGGTTAGTCTATTTCAGACCCCCAAAAATACACTTGCAAAAGCACTTAGGAAAATACACTTACATAAAAGGGCGAGTTTGGAGATGACCGAAAACCGAGGGACCACTGTACAGTGGACCCTCGCCATTCGAACACTCCAAAACTCACCCTTTTATGTAAGTTTATTTTTGTAAGAGCTTTTATAAGTGTATTTTTGGGGGTCTGAAATGGATTAACCTAATTTACATCATTCCTTATGGGAATAAATTCGTTTGGTAACAGCACTTGAACAGCATTCTGGAATGAGGGTGAGTTTTGGAGTGTTCGAATAGCGAGGGTCCACTGTATCACAATATTCTCGTTCAGATAAAAATCAAAATTAGACGCTTCCAAAATTGAAGTTAAGAATTTCCTCACATAGTATAAACAATTCTAAATTAAGAGAAAAAATTTTTATTTGAAACTTTGGAAATCATTCTCTTAATAGAACAATTTAAAATGTGGGACTTTTTCAATTTTGTTACAGGGAACCCCATATCCACTGATTCAGTATCCGCAGTTTGTTATCCACGATTTACTGTGGCCCAAAAATACCTCTAAATTTTGCATAATATTGGCCCCAAAGTGTAGAAAAGTTGGCAGTTCTTCAAAGCCTAAGAGAAGCCATGAAATGTTTCTCATCAGTGAAAAAGTGATAATTCTCCACTTTAATTTATCAATTAAATTTTATAATAGGTATGTATAGGACTTATAGTATACGGTTTGCTGCTATCCACTGTTTCAGTATCCATGGCAGGTTTTTGGAACGTATACCCCGTGGATACGGGGGTCCTACTGTAGTTGAAATTTGTCTTTGTACATACAGTGGACCCCCGAGTTTCGTAAAAACTTCACTCCTGAAGTCTGCTCAAGTGCCATTACCGAACAAATTTACTCCCTTAAGGAAAAATGTACCGTAGGTTAGTCTATTTCAGACCCCCAAAAATACTTTTCCACAAGCACTTACAATATTATACTTACATAAATGTACGATTTCCGGGGTTTACGAAACTCGGGGGTCCACTGTACAGTGGACCCCCGGCTAACGAAAAAAATTCATTCCAGAAGCCTGCTAAAGTGCAATTACTGAACGAATTTACTTCCTTAAGAAATAATGTCACATAGGTTAGTCTATTTCAGAACCCCAAAAATACACTTCCACAAGCACTTACAATATTATACTTACATAAATGTACGATTTCCGTGGTGTTCGTTAGCCGGGGGTCCACTGTATTTAAAAAAAAATTATTGAAAGAGAATGTGCTCTAAATTAAAAATTGTATTTTTGAGATTACTATACCATCAGAACATTTTTTTTATATAGTGTTATGGCTAGAAGAGAGAAATGGCAATGTTAGAAATGCATTTAAAGTAACAATTAACTATTTTTTATTAACATCAGATTCAGGTGCAGTCAAGGCTGAGGATCTTCCAATCTTTTTACAAGTCTTAGAAGGACGGTCACCCAATCTTGATCTCTCTAACCTAGATGTGGAGAGCCAGAAGTTAGATCCTGAGAGCAGAAAGCTGCTGGATGGTCTTGATCTCTCCAGGAGCTTCTCCAACATAAGTACCGAGTCATCTGGCAACAAATATTCTCATATTCAGGAATCTGACAGTGAAAACCATACAGCAAAAGTCAAGAGTCCTCTTTACAGTGTATTTAAGAGCCATGAAAATGACAGTAGTAATCTCTCAGGTGTATCTATGACCTCAGGGATATGGCCATTAGAGCAAAGGAAAGGCACAGAGGAAAAAAGTACATCATTAGCTCCCACAACAGTTGTAGACAAGATCATCTCACAGGATAGCTCAAAATTTGGATCTCCCCGAAGAGTTCAGCAAGGACTAAACGGACGGACAAAAATTCCCACCTCACAGGTAAACAGAACTCCCGTGAAAGCTTGTCGAACACTGCTATCACAGACACTCACAGAGAAGAAACCTCCTTCCCCAGTTAAAGATTTATATATGAATTCAGAAGAAAGTGAGGAACATTTTAAGTATGAGAAGATAGCTCCAAGCAAGTATGGATCAGAAGGTGGGTTCTTCTTTTATCCTCCTCTAATATTTGGTTAGTCTAGATTCTAATAGTATACATAGAAAAAAATGTAGTTAGAAACATGGTTAAAAGACACTATTTTTTAAAGGCTTTCTTTCCCTTTTTTTATTCTGTTTATTTATATATACAGTTGCTTGTTAGAAAATTTTGCAGTAGAGAAGAGCCACTATTGTTGATTGTGCACCTCTGTATGTCTTCAAGTTCATTGTACCTATTATTGAGGCTGTGCACATAATTTACTTCTTGCTGTATATCCATTCCTTTTTTTTTTATACTTAGCCCTTTCAGTGGCTGTCGTCCCTGACGTTCTATGTCATGAGCTTGATTCACTCAAATAAGCTGTAAATGAAAATTTTGTCCCTAACGTTCTACATCATGAGCTTGACTCACTCAAATAAGCTGTAAATGGAAATTTTTGGCCTAGATATGAGAGAATGGGTCTGTGTGGTGAGTGTTTACAGTACAGTGGACCCCCGAGTTAAGTAAACCCCGGAAATCGTACACTTATGTAAGTATAATATTGTAAGTGCTTGTGGAAGTGTATTTTTGGGGGTCTGAAATAGACTTACCTATGTGACATTTTTCCTTAAAAGAGTAAATTCGTTCGGTAATGGCGCTTGAGCAGACATCAGGAGTGAAGTTTTTACGAAACTCGGGGGTCTACTGTATAAAAATAATCCTGCCCCACATGGTGCATGTTGGGTAAAACAAAACTGACCATGTGGATAGGTTAACCCTTTCAGGGTCAAGACCCCCGATCCTTAACTCACTCTCTGGGTCGAAAAAAAAAAAAAGAATGATTTTTTCTTATGAAATGATAGAGAATCTTTTCCCGATGGTAATGACACCAAAAGTATGAAATTTGATGGAAAACTTACAAAATTACTCTCTTGCGAAGTTAGCGATCTCGGCGATATTTATGCATCGGCGATTTTGCCCACTTTGAGCCCTATTTTCGGCCAATTCCATTGTTCCAGTCAACTAAAATCATAGCTATTTCTCTAGAATTCCATTTGTTCTATCGATTGAGTACAGTAGGGCCCTACTTATACGGCAGGTTAGGTTCCAGGCTACTGCCAGAAAGCAGACTTCGCCGAAAAGCAGAACTCCATTTTTTCATTTATAAATGCATATAAATGCCAGATAACAAGTTTACACTAACATATATTAAGTTAGCAATAGAATTAGGCATTAAAAAGTAAAATACACACACAGTACACTCATTATTTACCTCAAAATATTTGTAGTCCTAATGTAGGACAAAAGGTGAGTACAGTGGACCCCCGAGTTTGGTAAAAACTTCACTCCTGAAGTCTGCTCAAGCGCCATTACCGAACGAATTTACTCCCTTAAGGAAAAATGTCATGTAGGTTAGTCTATTTCAGACCCTCAAAAATACACTTCCACAAGCACTTACAATATTATACTTACATAATTGTATGATTTCCGGGGTTTACGAAACTCGGGGGTCCACTGTAGTATTTACTGTAAGAAGTCAGGTGTGGTAGGTATAGTATCCCTCCTGACCACCCCACCCGCACATACTATACTACAATGCTTAAAGCGCCCTAGAGTGATAATGCATATACAGTGGACCCTCGGTTTTCGTTCACCTCCAAACTCGAACAATTATGTAAGTGTATTTTTGTAAGAGCTTTTGTAATTGTATTTTTGGGGGTCTGAAACGACTAATCTAATTTACATTTGTCCTTATGGGAACAAATTCGTTCGGTAACGGCACTCAAACAGCATTCTGGAAAGAATTTTCAAATAGAACCGAGGGTCCAAAATGCTGTTTGAGTGCCGTTACCAAACGAATTTGTTCCCATAAGGATAAATTTAAATTAGATTAGTCATTTCAGAGACTTAACATCCAGTATCCTTAAATCCATTAACAAAAGACACCAATATGAAAAACAATACAGAAGGGGTCTAATAACCAGAGAACAATCCAAACGCTACTCATCAATCCTTACCAGCCTGATAAGAAGGTCAAAAAAATTATATTATGAGAACAGACTACTTAACATAAAAGGTGATATGAAAAAGACCTGGAAAACCCTATCTGAAATTCTAGGAAATAAAAAGATATCCAAGAACAAAAGCATCAAATTGTCAAAAACAGATGAACCCCTACTCTCACCAACTGAGACAGCAAACAGACTTAAGCTTGACTAATAGTATATTGATTTTCTTCGTAATTCTAGACTTAAATGCTTAAACCTTTTCTTGCCACTTTCAGCAACACTTGTATGCCTACTGGGTGCCATGATTGCTTGGCAGATACAAGATATGGCAATTAAAAGATTTAAAGTCAAACCACAAACATAATAAACACAACTAGCTCTTAGCTGTGTTGGGGAAGTATCCCACGGGCGACGCTCCAAAATTTTCTCCCCTCCCGCAGACTGAACTGTGTTAAGTTAATTTTACGAAGTGTTGTATAAAATTGTGCCGCAATTTTTCAGTAGTGCAATAACCAAAGCGTGCCAAATAAAACCGTGTAATATAATGATCTACTGTATTTCATGGATTGGTAAATGTTTAATAGACTAGAGGTCATATAATATAATATTTGGGAGATTTGCTTCAAATTGATTAGAAGTTGTTTTGGTTGGTTTGGTTAATATTGAGAGAGAGGAGATGATTTTTAAGCATAGTCTTAGATTTATATGTA
>WNWK01009171.1:0-78819 GCA_009830355.1 Cherax destructor | reverse complement strand
GATGCTCGAGCTCTACGAGATTATGTCACAATCTTACACCAACTCTCATCCAAGCTGGTGGCTGCCCATAATCAGCTTACATCAGCATATCAAGATTTGGCCAAACATTTGAAAGCATACAAGTCGGTTGTAAGTTTTGTTTTTTGTTCAAGCACTGTGCTCTGTACATTTATCCTTTTCCTTGTTCAGTTTGTATGGTACTAAGTACACTGTCTGTGTGTGAAACTTGCAGTGCTTAATTCTTGAGATGTGTGAATCTAAAAATAGTTTTGTTATGGAATACATTGAAACACCAAGTTCTTGAATGGCTTTCTGTTATAGTTTCAGCTTTGATTAATTATTTGATTTAATTTATAGGTAAACATGCTAATTTGTAATTGTTTTTACACAAATTCAGAGCCACTAGCTTTCTGGGTAGCTCATCAATTTCTTATGTTCCATCACACTTCTAAAATTACAAGTTTTTCTTTGTTCATTAAGATATTTTTTATTTAAAAATGTTATTATTCATGTTTTGATATCTAAGATAAATACTGAGGATAGTGGTACAGTGCTAATATTATTAGCTATTTTAGTTTTTATTCATTTTCAGAAATTTGCAGTAGACAATGACAATGAAGGTGTGGTGTCCTCAACACTTGAGAAGTTCGCTTCACATATTTCAGAGGTAAGAAGATTATAAAGCTATCAAATCAGACAGAGATATGAACTAAAATTGAGGGGAAATTATCATCTTTTTAACTAAGGTAGGTGCTTAAAAACGTTTAAAAAGAATGGATCTAATTACTTTTGAAAGTGAGGGCAGTAGAAGGATTGGAGCAGTCACTCATCTTCAGGACAGGTTGAACCAGAATGTTACCAAGAATAGACAAGAGGATAGAAAACAGTGAAACTATCTGCCCAAAATGCCCCAGCATAATAGTGACTTTCTTTCTACTTAGCAAACCAAAATTGTAATTACATATTGGAACCTTTACAAGAAATAAACCTTTACTTTATTTTACTATGAGCTGACGTGAATACAAACTCCAAGGAACATTTTTTTAGGATAGTAATTCTCTCCATCTTTGTCATAAGTTTTCCTGATTTAAATACAACTGTGTATAGAGTAAAAAGCAAGGCCAGTAGCTGAAATTTGACCCCCCACAACCAGAAATAGGTGAGCACTATATGTAAACTTAAGAGTGTACAGTACATTAAACCCTTGATATGATGGACCTCGATATAATGGAGTAAAATAATAGGCAAAGTCTGTTGTGTAAAATGTAATTTTAATTTCTTTAATTTCATTGTTTATTGCAATATAACTAAATTTTATATAACACTATTTTAGATATACAGTAGAGTACTCAAGTACAGTGGACCCCCGCCTAACGAGCACCCCGGAAATCGTATAATTATGCAAGTATAATATTGTTAGTGCTTGTGGAAGTGTATTTTTGGGGGTCTGAAATAGACTAACCTACGTGACATTATTTCTTAAGGAAATAAATTCGTTCGGTAATGGCACGAGCAGGCTTCTGGAATGAATTTTGCTCGTTAGGCGGGGGTCCACTGTACTGCCATTTTTAACATAACTCTGATTTATGTTAACTCTAATTTTCTTGGCTTCTTACGTCTAGTGCAGAATGGTAGCGTAGGTGTAGAGATACGGCCGATGACTAGACTCAGTTTATTAATGGGAAGGTGTAGGTATACACGGGGGCAGAGCGTGAGGGGACCCGGGAGCCAGCAAGGGTAGAACCTGTCTCGAGTAAGTAGGCCGCCAGAGTGAGGAAGAAACATGGCTGACCAGCCCGACCTTGATAGGCCTATAGATGGCAGCACCGTAGTGCCGCGCAGTTTGAAAGAGCCTCTGAATAGGCTGTTTACATTTAATGGACACTTGGATAATCCCCTAGTGTTCTATTATATCGAGGGTTTACTGTATAGTGAAGTCTATAAATTATATATTTTGTATGAGAGTATTTATTTATTATTATTTACATAATTGTTTGCTTAATTGGCACTACTGACCAATGTTTTCTAGATGTTTACTGATGCTTTAACTTTGTGAACCAACTTAATTGAGACTTAATAAGTAAATCTTTGGATTGATGTTTATGTGTAGGCATTAGTACAAACTGTATTGGGTAGCCAAGATGGTAAATCCTTATATATTTCAACTCTAGCATAATATGAATTACATATTCAGTTTTTAAGCAAATCTGTGATTTCCTTCATAGAAGTATTTTATTACTCTTAAGACTAGTTTATATTGCATGTTTTACATATACTTGATTTTTTAAATCTTTTATTTGTTAATCAGTACACTCATGAAAACCTCATATTTTAATTTTCTTGTTTTTTTCTTGTATTTTTTCTATTAACAGCAATTAAGGGTCCTAAGATAAACTTTTGTGTTATTGTGTATTTTAATTTCCTATAAGTAGCTCTGATGTTTGCAGATGAGCTCATGGGAGCATATAGTAGCAACACAGATTGCTGATGGGTCAGTGTATCCACTCTCAAGATTCATTGATACAGAATTACATGAGATGGACACCATGGCAACACTTTATCAGGTGAGTGTTATAAATATAGTGCCATGGTCTGTTTTGCAAGTGTACAGAAAAGCATCACTTGCTCGACACTTAAGGTACTTTATTCCAGTAGTGGTTTACACTGTAAATGCCTTCATTATTACATTATATTTTTCATAAGGTACCATAATATGTCAGCAAATACTTTGATCTGAAGTTGTGTCTTGTAATTCTTTCTTTTCTGTTAGTGCAGTTTTGACAAATGATCATGCTTCAATCTTAATTTTTTTTACATTTTGAAGTTAAAAATTTAATTAATTAAAGATAAGAGATGTTCACAAGAGTTTACACTACCAGATACATCCTGGATATACACATCAGCTTGAGAATGCTACTTTATCTATCTATTACCTTGCTTCACATACCAGAATGGCACTGCATATTTAAATAATATTCTATTCATTTTTAAGCACCGACCATCTCCCACTGAGGGAAGGTGACCCCCCAAAAAAACAGCAACAACAGATTTCTCATTCATCATCACACAGAAAGTGTGCAGAAACATCACACTTCAAATCACTCCTCCAAACTGCAATATCTCCACCCCTCCTGCAGAGTGTAAGCACTGTACTTCCCACCTCCAGGACTCGAGTCTGGCTAACCAGTTTTCCGGAATGCCTTCACAAATTATACCTTGCTCATATTTTAACAGCTCGTCAAGTCCCAAAAACCATTTGAGTCCACATTTGACAATCCACATTTGGATTGTCAATCTTTAGTCTGATTACTGGCTCACTGAAGACAGAGTGGTATTGTTATTTCAGTATTTCACTAATTTCTTTTGCTGTGATCAGTTAAAGTTCCATCTCCCTAACACTCACACACACCCTATTAAATGCCTCCTCCAACTTTTGTAACATCTCTTCAGAATATCCTAAAAGAATTATATCATCAGCAAAGAGAAACTGTGATAACTCCCACTTTGTTTCAACATCTCTTCAGAATATCCTAAAAGAATTATATCATCAGCAAAGAGAAACTGATAACTCCCACTTTGTTTCAAATTATTATCTTTTAATCTTTCACCTCTCCCAACACCTTAGCATTCACTTCTTTTATAATCACTTCTATAAATATGTTAAAAACTGACCATCTCCCACTGAGGGAGGGTGACCCCCAAAAAAAACAGCAACAACAGATTTCTCATTCATCATCACACAGAAAGTGTGCAGAAACATCACACTTCAAATCACTCCTCCAAACTGCAATATCTCCACCCCTCCTGCAGAGTGTAAGCACTGTACTTCCCACCTCCAGGACTCGAGTCTGGCTAACCAGTTTTCCGGAATGCCTTCACAAATTATACCTTGCTCATATTTTAACAGCTCGTCAAGTCCCAAAAACCATTTGAGTCCACATTTGACAATCCACATTTGGATTGTCAATCTTTAGTCTGATTACTGGCTCACTGAAGACAGAGTGGTATTGTTATTTCAGTATTTCACTAATTTCTTTTGCTGTGATCAGTTTAAGTTCCATCTCCCTAACACTCACACACACCCTATTAAATGCCTCCTCCAACTTTTGTAACATCTCTTCAGAATATCCTAAAAGAATTATATCATCAGCAAAGAGAAACTGTGATAACTCCCACTTTGTTTCAACATCTCTTCAGAATATCCTAAAAGAATTATATCATCAGCAAAGAGAAACTGTGATAACTCCCACTTTGTTTCAAATTATTATCTTTTAATCTTTCACCTCTCCCAACACCTTAGCATTCACTTCTTTTATAATCACTTCTATAAATATGTTAAAAACTATGGTGACATCACACACTATTGTCTAAGTCCTACTTATATTGGAAAATAGTTCCCCACTCTTCTTCATATTCTAACCTGTGCTTTACTCTGTGTTAAATCTCATTACTGCTTATAGTAACCTACTCCTTATTTGCCATATCTGCCATAGTGCTTCACTGTCCACTCTATCATATGCTTTTTTTTAGTCCAGTTTGACCAGCAGTGCCATACTTTTAGGTATTGTTTGCTTATATGTTTCAATGTAAATATTGGTTTGCATATCCCCAACTCTTCCTAAATCCTTCTTGTTTCTCTGCAGTTCAACTCAGTCTTACCCCTAACTCCTTCAAAAATTTTTTCATCGTATACTTTTTTATATACCTGGAGTATACCTGGAAAGGGTTTCGTGGGTCAATGTCTCCGCAGCCTGGTTTTGCAGTGTAATACTTGTGGTGATTCTGAAAGTACGTAACAGTTATACTGCAAGTAGCAGTTATACTAAGGACAGCCTCAAATAAAGTTTAGATAAGTTTTTATTTGTTTACGTATTATAATATATCCAGTAGTTACTTTCTCTGAATTTTATTACTTATTTGAAATTAATATTTTTTTTACAGAATGCAGGCATGGACTTGGAGAGGGCAGTCACACGGTATAGTCGATGCCGTCGACGAGATCCTGAACAGGAGTACAGAGAATCCAACGAGGAAGTGTATGTGTCCAAAAAAAAATTCCATCAGGTAATGGATTGCTTTC
Organism: Cherax destructor; assembly: GCA_009830355.1. Lineage (NCBI taxonomy): Eukaryota > Metazoa > Arthropoda > Malacostraca > Decapoda > Parastacidae > Cherax > Cherax destructor. The sequence goes on along the minus strand of WNWK01009171.1, from coordinate 73,739 downwards.
AGGCATTTAGTTTTGAAAAATCGTTAGTTATTTTTGTGATAATTTCTTTTTTTCAGGCACAGAATAATAAAATAGTATCCAGTATCAAGATTTTTCTACACATATTGGTACTGAAGAAAGAAGCCATTTTTATGAAGCTAGATTTACTGACCTCTTGCTGTTATGACCTATTTTGAAGTAGGGTTATCAACTACCGTGGTACCTCTACTTACGAGCTTAATTCGTTCCTGACGGCTATTCAAGTGCCGATACCGAAGGAATTTGTTCCCATAAGAAATAATGAAAATTAGGTTAATCCATTTCAGACCCCCAAAAATACACTTACAAAAGCACCTACAAAAATACACGTACATAATTGTTCGAGTTGGGAGCTGCTCGTAAGTAGAGGTACCACTGTATTTGTATCAGGCACCGGAATTGTAAAAGTGGTAAGACTTTCACAGAATTTTGTGTCTTCGGTTCTTTCACATATATTTTTTTGTTCTCTTTAAATGTCTAGAGCTTTACTAATAATAATATATTTAATTTTTTTTTTAATATATTTACTACAAGTACATGTACATGGTATACAGGCCTAGCTGACATCAGTGACATACTACTATATAGAAAGTCCCTTGTTATGCTGAGCATTTCGGGCAGATTAGGTCAGTGTCCTAGGATGCGATTCACACCAGTCGACTAACACCCAGGTACCCATTTTACTGATGGGGAACATAGACAAGAGGTGTAAAGAAACACGCCCAATGTTTCTGCTCTGGCTGGGAATCGAACCCAGGCCCTCGCCGTGTGAAGCGAGAGCTTTAGCCACAGACCACCAGAGGTGAATTTTAGAGTTTTGCCTTATAAATGAGTAAAAAAAAAAAAAAAAAAATTTTTTATTGGAGACTCATTTGGTGTGGGCTGTATAATATCAGTTTTAGTTAGTTTCAATTAAAGTCTATCACAAATGTAAACAAAAAATCTTTACAACGTATTGCTTAGATAACACACCTTCCATTATTTGACTGAAGTAAATAGAATCATATTGCCAAGTTCTCTTTTTTTTTTTTTTTTTTTTTTTAAATTTCAAAAACACCTACAGTGGTACCCCGAGTTTCGTACAGCTCCCAACTCAAACAATTATGTAATTGTATTATTGTAAGTGCTTTTGTAAGTGTATTTTTTGGGGGGCCTGAAATGGACTAATCTAATTTACATTATTCCTTATGGGAACAAATTCGTTAGGTACCCGAGTTTCGTACAGCTCCCAACTCAAACAATTATGTAATTGTATTATTGTAAGTGCTTTTGTAAGTGTATTTTTTGGGGGCCTGAAATGGACTAATCTAATTTACATTATTCCTTATGAGAACAAATTCGTTAAGTAACGGAACTCGAACAGCCTTCTGGAACGAATTATGGCCGAAACTCGGGGTACCACTTATGTACAGTGGTACCTCGAGTTACGATATTTTTTCGTTCGAGAATGCTGTTCAAGTGCCATTACCAAACGAATTTATCCACATAAGGAATAATGTAAAATAGACTAGTCCTTTTACACCCCCAAAAATATACTTACAAAAGCATTTAAAAAAATAAACTTACATAAAAGGGCGATTTTGGGGACCATCGTAACTCGAGGTACCACTGTATATGTCTTAGTGAAGGAAATTGTCATATTTCTGAGATGACAATTTCTGACATCAGTTTAGTTTCTCCAGCTGTAGTATGTACATTATATGAGTATTATACTATTTTTTTTTTTTTTTGCAGATGGCCCTTCATTTCTACTCCAAACTCAATTTACTGCAGTACTCTCGTAAGGCTGCCTTGCTTGAGCCCATGTTAGGGCTGTTGGTAGCTACGCGAGCACATTACAACATGGGACGTGACACACTAGCTGCTTCTGATGTAGAGGATTTCCTTGCTAATATTTCTGTCTGTGTCAAGAGGTGAGTTTCATTTTTCCTCTTCTATGATATGAAGGACTGATTTTTAGGTTTTAGATCTCTGGTTAATAAATTAGATGTAGATGAATAAAAGAAAAACACTGAGAGAATATTTTAATATTAGACAATCTTAACCTTGTACACTTTATAACAAATAATACACTTTAAATACTTTAATACACTTTAAAGGAGGTGTTTGGGATATTGGCAGTTTGGAGGGACTCTGCAAAGACAGTGATTATGTATGAGTGAGGTGAAAGTGTTGAATGATGATGTAAGTATTTTCTTTTCGTTGATTTTTTTTCTTTTTGGGTCACCCTGCCTTGGTGGGAGACGACAGACTTATTGAAAAAAAAAAAAATACAAATCTTTCATAATTTACATATCTGTTAGAGGAAACAACTGAATAATCTTGTAAAATCTTATTGCAACTCAGGAACATGAATTTCAATGATTGAATATATTAAGATAGTTCATAAATTTAGAAAGCATTCTTATGGCGTATATCTCTTTCAAGGACCTTTTGCCATAAAGATTATTGAGAAATGTGGTCTTTGATGCAGTCTCTGCATTGTTCATATAGGCTTATACTTTGACAGATTTTTAACACTCACAGTATTCTTGTTGCTGAAAATTTATGGATTGTGTATATAATATATTCATAAACTACATGAGGAATTTTTTTCTGTAGTTAGAAATAGATAACATTAAAAAAATATTTACATAGGTGTACAATTCGGAGCATAGAAATTAAAAAATATAGTTCAGAGCACTGAGAAGGGGTTGTTGAGGCAGTTTGGGCATGTAGAGATGTTGGAAAGGGATAGGTTGTTGAAGAAGGTGTATATATCTGGGATGGAAGGTATGAAGAGTCCTGGCCATCCCTGGAACGGTGGGAAGGAAGGGGTAAATGAGGCTTTGAGTTTTAGGGGTTTGGGCATCAAGCAAGCTTGTGTGAGTGTTAGATAGGAGTGAATGGAAACAGGGTGGTTTTTAATGGATGTTCTGTTGAAGTGTGATCAACGTAACATTTATTAAGTGATTCAGGGAAACTGGTTAGTCGGACTTAAGTCCTGAGTGTGGGAAGGTCAGTGGTTGCACTCTGAAGGCAGGGTAGGAGCATATGCTGCACTTGGAAGGTAATCTGAGTGTGATGTCAGCACACTTCTGGAAAGATGGTGATTGAATGAATGATGATGAATGTGTTTTCCTCTTTGTGTCACTCTGCCTTGGCAAGAGATGGTGACTGAGTTAAAAAAAAAAGGTATACATATAGGTAAATTGTATAATAGTTGTAATTTTTGCAGTCAGTATTCTTTCTTTCTTTCAACACATCGGCCGTTTCCCACTGAGAGTCAGTATTATATGTATATAATTTTAGTCAATATGATTTCAATTCTTGACTAGATTATATTGCAGTAGTTTGTGATTGATTTCAAATTGCTTTGAATGGTACAGCATTAATATTTTAGTAGAGTAATGTTTAAATATTGAAGTTTGCAGATATTTGAGTGGTGAAATTCCCCCCCCTCAAAAAAAAAAAAAAAGTAAAAATTAACAATGAACAATTTTGTTGGAATCCAGATCAATTATGTGAATTTAAATTTCTTTATAGCACATATTTTAAAATATATTTGTTCTAATACATTGATTATATAAATAGTGAGCAAGAGGACCAAACAAAAGAGAGAGAAGACACATTGGAGCTTATCGATTCCATCATCACTCAGTCTCAGCTCATGTATTATGCTCAGCCACCCCCGGATCTTGCTGCCTTACCCCCAGATACAACTCTCACAACAAAGGGTGGCTACCTCAATGTCCAGAAGTAAGATAATGAGATTCCATGGCAAGTTTATAATAGATTACATTATACTACTTGACAAAGAACAAAAAGACACAATACCGTGACCGGAACAATACATAAATAACCCAGACATAGGAGAGAGGAGCTTATGACGACGTTTCGGTCTGACGTGGACCATTTACAAGTCACACTGTAAATGGTCCTTGTTGGACTGAAACGTCATCATAAGCTTCTCTGTCCTATGTGCGGGTTATTTGTGTATACTAATTGACAGTAAGTGACTGACTTGTCACAATACCCACTAGTTAAAATGGTTTAGTTTGTCTGCAGATTATCAAATTTTAATTCAGGTATTTAATCAAGTGTTGTAATTAAATATTTATGTACCCTTTAATTTTCAGAAGTGGTAATCATATGTAATTACTTTGATTCATTACATTTTTGGTAGTATTATAGGAATGTGTTCTCATTTCAGAAAGTACATGGGTGTTATGAGCTCTTGGGAAAGGCAGTTTGTATTCATTGAAGGAGGAAACCTTATGGGTGTGATGAAAGGGGAACCAGCTGGATCACTTCTTCTTGAGATAGATTCTTCAACACTTGTTCATGCCACAGACACAGATGATCGACGACATGTTTTTCAGGTGGCCAATAGCAAAAAGTAGGTAGATTAATGTTCATTATGGAAGGGATTTACCTACTTTGATGTTTCCTTTTATTCTAATGCATCTATTATTTGATTTGAGAATTGTGTTTTTATGCTTTTAACAATTATTGCATTTCTGTTCTCCTTTTGCCAGTTTTCTATTCTATATTTACTCCATAATATTTTTTCTTCTTAAATAACTTGATCTTTGACATTGAATTGCATATTAAAGTTCTCCACCCTAACAAGTTTGCATAAGTACAGTGGCACCTTGGGTTACGAGCTTAATTCATTCCAGAAGGCTGTTCGAGTGCCAATACCGAACAAATTTGTTCCTATAAGGAATAATGTAAATTAGATTAATCCGTTTCAGACCCCCAAAAATACACTTACAAAAGCACTTACAAAAATACACTTACATAATTGTTCGAGTTATGAGCTGTTCGTATGCCAAGGTACCACAGTATTTATAAATTGTTAGCAACTAGATCTATCAGAAGTATTGTGAAATTTATAAAAAGTCACTAAGGATATGGTGAAATTACTTCATGATACTATACCTCCAACTCTGACATATGACCATAAGAACATAAGTATTAAGGAGCACTGCAGGAGGCCTACTGACCCATGCTGGGTAGGTCCTCAAATCATACCCTTTTTTTTATTATTAACACATCGGCCGTTTCCCACCAAGGCAGGGTGGCCCGAAAAAGAAAAACTTTTATCATCATTCACTCCATCACTGTCTTGCCAGAGGCATGCTTACACTACAGTTATAAAACTGCAACATTTAACATCCCTCCAAAACTATTATCCAGAGAGCTGAGGAGGGGTTGTTGAGATGGTTCGGACATGTAGAGAGAATGGAACGAGACAGAATAACTTCGAGAGTGTATAAATCTGTAGTGGAGGGAAGGCGGGGTAGGGGTCGGCCTAGGAAAGGTTGGAGGGAGGGGGTAAAGGAAGTTTTGTGTGCGAGGGGCTTGGACTTCCAGCAAGCATGTGTGAGCGTATTTGATAGGAGTGAATGGAGACAAATGGTTTTTAATACTTGACGTGCTGTTGGAGTGTGAGCAAAGTAACATTTATGAAGGGATTCAGGGAAACCGGCAGGCCGGACTTGAGTCCTGGAGATGGGAAGTACAGTGTCTGCACTCTGAAGGAGGGGTGTTAATGTTGCAGTTTTATAACTGTAGTGTAAAGCACCCCTCTGGCAAGACAGTGATGGAGTGAATGATAATGAAAGTTTTTCTTTTTCGGGCCACCCTGCCTTGGTGTGAATCGGCCGATGTGTTAATAAATAAATAAAATTTACCTCCTCCATACTCTCTCCCTCCAGTCTGATATCCAATGTTTCATCACCTAATTTTTTTGTTATCCTCATCACCTTACTCTTTCCTATATTCACTTTCAATTTCCTTCTTTTACATACCCTACCAAACTCTTCCACCAATACCCTACCAAACTCATCCAACAACCTCTGCAACTTCTCTTCAAAATCTCCCAAAAGCACAGTGTCATCAGCAAAAAGCAGCTGTGACAACTCCCACTTTGTGTTAGATTCTTTGTTTTAACCCCACACCTCTTGCTAACACCCGCACATTCACTTCTCTTACAACCCCATCTATAAATATATTGAACAGCCATGGTGACATCACACATCCTTGTCTAAGGCCTACTTTTACTGGGAAATAATCTTCCTCTCTCCTACACACTCTAACCTGAGCCTCACTATCCTCGTATAAACTCTTCACTACTTTCAGTAACCTACCTCCTATTCCATACACCTGCAACATCTGCCACATTGCCCCCCTATTCACCCTGTCATATGCTTCTTTTTCCAAATCCATAAATGCCACAAAAACCTCTTTACCCTTATCTAAATACTGTTCAGCTATATTTTTCAATGTAAATACTTGGTCTACACACCCCCTACCTTTCCAAAACTTCCTTGTTCATCTGCTATCCTACTCTCCGTCTTGCTCTTAATTCTTTCAATAATAACTCTACCATACACTTTACCAGGAATACTCAACAGACTTCTTTCTTCTTTCTTTCAACACGTCGGCCGTTTCCCACCGAGGCAGGGTGGCCCAAAAGGAAAAACAAAAGTTTCTCCTTTTACATTTAGTAATATATTCAGGAGAAGGGGTTACTAGCCCCTTGCTCCCGGCATTTTAGTTGCCTCTTACGACACGCATGGCTTACGGAGGAAGAATTCTGTTCCACTTCCCCATGGAGATAAGAGGAAATAAGAACAAGAACTAGTAAGAAAATAGAAGAAAACCCAGAGGGGTGTATATATATATATGCTTGTACATGAATGTGTAGTGTGACCTAAGTGTAGAGTAAGTAGCAAGATGTACCTGAAATCTTGCATGTTTATGAGACAGAAAAAAGACACCAGCAATCCTACCATCATGTAAAACAATTACAGGCTTTCGTTTTACACTCACTTGCCAGGACGGTAGTATGTACCTCCCTGGGCGGTTGCTGTCTACCAACCTACTACCCTAGGACTCAACAGACTTCTTCTTCTTTCAACACGTCGACCGTTTCCCACCGAAGCGGGGTGGCCCAAAAGGAAAAACGAAAGTTTCTCCTTTTACATTTAGTAATATATACAGGAGAAGGGGTTACTAGCCCCTTGCTCCCGGCATTTTAGTCGCCTCTTACGACCCGCATGGCTTACGGAGGAAGAATTCTGTTCCACTTCCCCATGGAGATAAGAGGAAATAAGAACAAGAACTAGTAAGAAAATAGAAGAAAACCCAGAGGGGTGTGTATATATATGCTTGTACATGAATGTGTAGTGTGACCTAAGTGTAAGTAGAAGTAGCAAGATGTACCTGAAATCTTGCATGTTTATGAGACAGAAAAAAGACACCAGCAATCCTACCATCATGTAAAACAATTACAGGCTTTCGTTTTACACTCACTTGCCAGGATGGTAGTACGTACCTCCCTGGGCGGTTGCTGTCTACCAACCTACTACCCTAGGACTCAACAGACTTATTACCCTATAATTTTTGCACTCTCTTTTGTCCCCTTTGCCTTTATACAAAGGAACTATGCATGCTCTCTGCCAATCCCTAAGTACCTTACCCTCTTCCATACATTTATTAAATACAGTGGTCCCTCGGTTTTCGTGCATCTCCAAACTCGAACATTTATGTAAGTGTATTTTCGTAAGTGCTGTTGCAAGTGTATTTTTGGGGGTCTGAAATAGACTAACCTACGTGACATTATTTCTTAAGGAAGTAAATTCGTTCGGTAATGGCACTTGAGCAGCATTCTGGAACGAATTTTCGGCGAAAACAGAGGGATCACTGTAATAGCACCAACCACTCCAAAACTATATCTCCACCTGCTTTTAACATTTCTATCTTTATTCCATCAATCCCAGCTTCCTTATCCCGTTTCATTTTACCTGCTGCCCTACGAACTTCCCCCACACTCACAACTGGCTCTTCCTCACTCCTACAAGATGTTATTCCTCCTTGCCCTATACACAAAATCACAGCTTCCCTATCTTCATCAACATTTAACAATTCCTCAAAATATTCCCTCCATTTTCCCGATACCTCTAACTCTCCATTTAATAACTCTCCTCTCTTATTTTTAACTGTCAAATCCATTTGTTCCCCAGGCTTCCTCTACTTATTAAACTCACTCCTAAACTTTTTCTTATTTTCAAAAAAATTCGTTGATAACATCTCACCCACTCTATCATTTGCTCTCTTTTTACATTGCTTCACCACTCTCTTAACCTCTCCATATACTCTTCCCTCCTTGCATCACTTCTACTTTGTAAAAACCTCTCATATGCTAACTTTTTCTCCCTTACTACTCTCTTTACATCATCATTCCACCAATCGCTCTTCTTTCCTCCTGCACCCACTTTCCTATATAACCACAAACTTCTGCTGAACACTCTAACACTACATTCTTTAACCTACCCCATACAATCTCATTGGAGTACAAAACTAATTCCAACCACACAATAGAGCGAAAAACTAATGTCAAAGACCTGGGAGTAATCATGTCAAGAGGATCTCACCTTCAAGGACCATAACAAAGTAGCAATTGCATCTGCTCGAAAAATGACAGGATGGATAATGAGAACCTTCAAAACCAGGGATGCCAAGCCCATGTTGACACTTTACAGATCGCTTGTTCTATCTAGGCTGGAATATTGCTGCACACTAACTGCACCTTTCAAGGCGGGTGAAATTGCTGACCTTGAAAATGTGCAGAGAACCTTCACCGCATGCATAAGTCCGATAAACCACCTCAACTACTGGGAACGCTTGAAGTTCCTAAACCTGTACTCTCTAGAACGCAGGCGGGAGAGATACATTATTATATACACATGGAAAATTCTCGAGGGCTTAGTACCAAACTTGCACACAAAAATCACTCCCTACGAAAGCAAAAGACTCGGCAGGTGATGTAACATCCCCCAATGAAGAGCAGGGGTGCCACTAGCACGTTGAGGGACAACACAATAAGTGTCAGGGGCCCAAGATTGTTCAACTGCCTCCCAGCATACATCAGGGGGATTACCAACAAGCCCCTGGCTGTCTTCAAGCAGGCACTGGACAGGCACCTCAAGTCGGTACCTGATCAGCCGGGCTGTGGTTCGTACGTTGGACTGCGTGCGGCCAGCAGTAACAGCCTGGTTGATCAGGCTCTTGTCCAACAGGAGGCCTGGTCACAGACCGGGCCGTGGGGGCGTTGACCCCTGGAATTCTCTCCAGGTAGACTCCAGGTAGATACATCTTTAACCCCGTTGCCTATACTCTCACTAGCCCATCTATCCTCCAATAGCTGTTTATATCTTACCCTAACTGCCTCATCTTTTAGTTTATAAACCTTCACCTCTCTCTTACTTGTTGCTTCTATTTTCCTTGTATCCCATCTACCTTTTACTCTCACTGTAGCTACAACTAAAAAGTGATCTGATATATCTGTGGCCCCTCTATAAACATGTACATCCTGAAGTCTACTCAAGAGTCTATTATCTACCAATACGTAGTCCAACAAACTACTGTTATTACGCCCTGCATCATATCTTGTATACGTACTTATTTATCCTCTTTTTCTTAAAATATGTATTGCCTATAACTAAACCCCTTTCTATACAAAGTTCAATTAAAGGGCTCCCATTATCATTTACACCTGGCACCCCAAACTTACCTACCACACCCTTGCTAAATGTTTCTCCTACTTTAGCATTTAGGTTCCCTACCACAATTACCTTCTTGGTTCAAAAGTTCCTATACATTTGCTTAATGTCTCCCCAAATCTCTCTCTCTCTCCTCTCTTCTCCATGTGCATACACGCTTATTATGACCCACTTTTTGCATCCGACCCTTATTTTGATCCACATAATCCTTGAATTTATACATTTATATTCCCTCTTCTCCTTCCATAACTGATCTTTCAACATTATTACTACCCCTTCATTAGCTCTAACTCTCAGATACTCCTGACTTAATCCCATTTAGTTCTGCCCACTGAAACTCGCCTACCCCCTTCAGCTTTGTTTTGCTTTGGGCCAGGACATCCAACTTTTTTTCATTCATAACATCAGCAATCATCTCTTTCTTATCATCTGCACTACATCCATGTATGTATGTATATATATGCATGTGGATGCTATGTAGTGTGACCTAAATGTAAGTAGAAGTAACAAGATACAGTGGACCCCCGGAAATCGAACGCCTCCCAACTCGACCTATTATGCAAGTTTATTATTGTAAGTGCTTTGTAAGTGTATTTTGGGGGTCTGAAATGGACTAATCTAATTTACATTATTCCTTATGGGAATAAATTCGTTCGGTAACAGCACTTGAACAGCATTCTGGAACGAAGAATGTTTGATTTCCGGGGGTCCACTGTATACCTGTTATCCAGTGTGTTTATGAGACAGAAAATAACTCCAGCAATCCTACCATCATGTAAAACAGTTACAGGTTTCTGTTTCACATTCACTTGGCAGGACGGTAGTACCTCCCTGGGTGGTTGCTGTCTACCAACCTACTTCCTAGTCACTCATAATTTGGCTAACCTATTTTTAAAGCTATCCAAGTTTGGCAGATTGTTCCACTCATCTACAATTATGTTGCCACACAAGTACTTTCCTGTATCTATTTTAAATCTGAATTCATGTAATTTGAATAAATTTATTATTATTTTTTTTGGGTAGCCTTAGTGCTGATAAATGAGACTCTTTTGCAACATTTGGGTATCTTTATTTTGGAAATGTTTTGTCACACAGTGGCTTCTTCAGTCCAGTGCACAAAAAAGTACAGTAAGAGGAGCAGTTTGAGGTAATCAATCCCTCAGCCTTGAGTCAATGTGTTCAGTCTAGTTCAGATCATAGGGTTATGAAATACAGTGGTACCTCGAGTTACGATATTTTTTCGTTCGAGAATGCTGTTCAAGTGCCATTACCAAACGAATTTATCCCCATAAGGAATAATGTAAAATAGACTAGTCCTTTTACACCCCCAAAAATATACTTACAATATACTTACAATATACTTACGATTTTGGGGACCATCGTAACTCGAGGTACCACTGTACTTAGAGTTATGAAATATATTGTGTATTTGGTTATGAGTTTGGTGTTTAACTTAATGATGATGTTTGTTTGAGTTCAGCTAACTAGTTTCCCTGAATCCCTTCATAAATGTTACCTTGTTCATACTCCAACAGCACATAAGGTTACAAAAACCACTTTCCTCCACTCACTGATCTAACACCTTCATACAAGCTTGCCTTTACTCCACTCCCTATAAATAGTTGGAGCAGGTTTTGTTTGTATACAGTAACTTTTTTAATTAAAAAACTTGTATTGAAGAGTTTGCCAAGATTTTTCTCAAACACAAAATATATTTCTTAAGTTTATTTTCATTAAACCTAATACCAGTTTTATTTTTACTCTTAAGGAGTCTCACTTAATTCATTTTCTTTAAGAGGTTCATCATTTTTGTTAGGTCTTTAAAAATGCCACACTATATTTTTCATAATGGACTGCACATAGGATGGTAGTGGGGCACGTTATACAACTATCACTTAACTTAGTACTAACCGTATTTAAAGTTTTTTTTTTAACACGTCGGCCGTTTCCCCCCGAGGCAGGGTGACCCAAAAAGAAAGAAAGTATCATAAATAAATAAATTTTGCACTGAAATTATCCTCATGAGTATTTTGACCATTAAAATAAATAAATTATTTATAAGCAGCAGAAAAATCCAGTACAGCCCTCCTCACTTAGCAATGTACTCGTTTACCGACTCCTCGGACTTACGACGGGCTCTCTGACCAGTATTTATACCTATGTAATGTATATTAGAGCTGATTTCCTCTATTCTGTTTATTTAAATATACAGTACACTACTGTATAAACATTTAAAAATATACCAGAAATGTTATAAATGGTGCAATGGTGACATTAAAACAATATCACAGATGATTGACACAAACCCACTACCATTATAGTATGCTCCTCACTTAGCGACGAATTCATTTAATGACGTGGTCTTAGAAACGGAACTCCGTTGTTAAGTGAGGAGAGGCTGTACTTACGTTGTTTTTTAGAATATGGCTGTAAATCTCAATATTCAGTGTATGATGACTTTGCAGATCTGTGACGCTTCAGGCTCTGAATGATCGTGAGCGTGATGAATGGATGTTGACAATTCACAACCTGGCAAAAGATGGTGGTTACATCAAAGATGAGAAAACTGCCCCAGCTTCTCTCTTCTCGGGTGTGGGACAATTTTTTGTAAGTGCTCAATTAACATTAATATTTTGATCATAGACAATCAGGAGAGTTTAAAAGGAAACTGTAGTTCAGGAACCAAGGATATGGGTTGACCAAATAAACATAGATGGATGTTGGATATGGAAGTAATGAATAATATTTGTATGTAGAAATGACAGTTTTTGTGTAATTAAATTAATGCCTCCAACAGGCAGACAAGTTCCATGCTGCATCTGCTGCGATGGGTTCAGCTCCTTCAACTCCAACTATTGCTACATCATCTACAACAACATCATCAAGCTCATTGGCTACAGCAAGCAGTCCACATGAAGCACCCATCCCACCTGATACTCCTATAGTGTTTGATCTGCTCACATCACCTGAAGAAACCACCACGCTTAATCTTGATTGGTTAGCTTGAAAAATTTAGGCTGTGGTGATATTTATTTTGTAAACTGAAACATTTGTTGTTGAAAGATATGAGTTAACTATAGGAACTTGACCACTCCTTATTTACCTTTAAATGAATAGAAACTTTACCATTGTTTTATTGCTCAAAATATGCTGCTGACTATTATTAATTAATTCTTATGTAATGAATATGTATTTGCAGTGATGAGACTCAGAAAGACAAAGCAAGTGAAGATAAAGGGCTTGACAACAGCGAAGGAAGCAATTTCTTCATTGTACGTTTCCTTGGCTCTATGGGTGTTAATGTGGACAAAGGTAAGTCTTCTTATAGAATTGCTGTTTTGAATGGCTCAATTTTGCAGTCAGGAACAGTTATGTATGACAAGAGCACATCTTTGATGTTCTACTAGTGGTCTGCATTTCTGATGCCTTACCATGGAGCTTCCATCTGAGGAAGTGCACATAACAGAGAAGCCTCTAGGCAGTTTTATTTAAGCATTCTGTTTTTAGCCTTTTCTATTCCCTTTTATGTTCTCAGGGAAATTTTCTTGTATTCTCTACAGTTTCTCATTTCTGCAAAGCTGGTTCCTCATCATTCATGCTTATCACCTTGTATTTTCCTTCTGTACATTTTCCTCATGATCCAATCATCAGTCTTACTCTCCATATACCCAACTGACCCACACCACATTTTTATAATTCACTGCCGTCCCACATCTTCCATACATTTTCCTATTATGTACAGTGGACCCCTGGTGTTCGTAATTAATTCGTTCCAGAATGCTGTTCAAGTGCCATTACCAAACGAATTTGTTCCTATAAGGAATAATGTAAATTAGATTAGTCTTTTTAGACCCCTAAAAATACACTTACAAAAATACACTTACATAATTGTTCGAGTTTGAAGCAGTACGAACACCAGGGGTCCACTGTACTTGCATTTCCTATTTTTTAATGCTACATGCATTCCTGTCTGCCTTTCTTTTTTTATTGCTCTCTGTTTAGCTCATCCATTACTTTGTTTCTCCAGTTTGCTTGCTGCACGTAAAGATGGCCAGCAGGGACAGTCATTCTATTCTGCACTGCCTATTCTTACTTTAGTTTCTTTCATTGTTTCTTCTATATACAGTACAGCAATCACTCCAAATTCAGGGATTTCAATTCACAATTTTTTTTATGAATTAATCCCTAATGCCTTTTTCATTGAATCTTTTTATTATTATGCATTACTGATAGAGGGGTTTTTCACTTAGAGTGGAATATTAGTGAGCCCACCACATAAAGTTGGGGTTCAGACTTGGCTATATTCCTCCTAGGTAGAGCAGCCTTCTCTAGAGGTATAGACATATTATACTGGATATACATTCTTCACCCCTCCTTCCCCATCTCTCCCTTCCCTGGTTTATTGTTATTGGATAATCTTAGGTTGATATATGTTCCTGAAATTAATCCGCTTATGTATTTATGTGGAAGTGCTCATCCCATTTTGGTTATGCAGCACCTAAGGATTTGAGTTTGATTCAAGGAAGTATAACTTGATACAGGTGCCCTTGCCCCTTCCTCTTGTCAGGGGATTAACCCACTAATTTAATGTAAAGTGAAGGCAAGGGAGGGAGATTATAAAATGTTTGGGAATATTTAACTTTGATGCCATATCCTCAAGTTACGGGGAATTTTAAATGAAAATATAAGGTAAACTAACAAAATTATTAGCTTTGTTGCTTTTTAGAAAATAGAATAAATAATTTTAAGCTCATGCCATATTTATGAAAATGTTTTCAAAATCAGCATGTTAAAAATATATGATTTTTGATTGTGAGTAGCAATACAAAATATCCTGGACGATGCTTTGAAATTTGATGATGTACTCCATTTGTGCTCCTTTTGTTACTTTGTGTCAGTGATAAGCAGTTTTTATTTCAATATTTTCATTGCACTTTTTCACATGATATTGATTTTTTATATCACCTTCCTTTCAGTTATTACTTTCATAGATGGTGAGTGATCTGATTTAGTTGTATTGTCTGCTTTAATGCGACCTGTACTGTAATTATTATTGAGCACCTTGTATTGCACTGACAAGTTCTTGTCAAAAGTATTAAATTGAACCAGTTTTCATATTGTAATTTATATTCTAATGTACTTTATAAGTTGATGGTAGAAAACCCATTTAAAAAATTTGCAAATGTAGATTATTTTTATTTTCATGGGGGATGCCCCACACCTGTAGCTTGTTTGTATTGCACCTGGGGAATGGGAGGTATTCAGGTTTGATCCAAGCAAGTGGAGCAGATCTCCAATTCCTTGAATCAAGGCAGGTCTCCTTTAAAGGGTGTAAGGTAGATGAAACCATTATCAAAGATGCAGATAGTTATCACCAGCCTAAGGTACGTGTTTTGACAAATTTGTAATACTGTAGTAGTATGGTAATTCATTTGAAAAAGTAAAGTACTTGCGAAATATTAGTTATAATTTTTACAAAAGGTCATATTATTCACAGCATTTTTGGGAAATCTAATGCTAATTACTAATAAAAGGATGATTTTTGCTATTCGAAATGACCTTTTAATTGGTAATTATATAAAACTATTTCCTTATTTAGAAATACACAATTATTGTTTGGATGACAGTAACAATGATAAGACTTAACAATAATCGTAACAAATAGGGCCAAAATACTATGCTCCTTTAATAATACAGTAGGTGCTTTTATTTGTAAGCAATAATAGTTGTGATAACAGGTATATCTAGCTACTTCTACTTACACTTTAGGTCACACTACACTGGCATACACATGCATATATATACATACACACATCTAGGTTTTTCTTCTTTTTCTTAATAGCTCTTGTTCTTTTTATTTTCTCTATTGTCCATGGGGAAGTGGAAAAGAATCTTTCCTCCGTAAGCCATGCGTGTCGTATGAGGCGACTAAGATGCCAGGAGCAATGGGCTAGTAACCCCTTCTCCTGTACAAATCTACTAAAAACGAGAAGAAAAACTTTATAAAACTGGGTTGTCTGAATGTGCGTGGATGTAGTGCGGATGATAAGAAAGAGATGATTGTCGATGTTATGAATGAAAAGAAGTTGGATGTCCTGGCCTAAGCGAAACAAAGCTGAAGGGGTAGGCGAGTTTCAGTGGGGAGAAATAAATGGGATTAAGTCAGGAGTATCTGAGAGAGTTAGAGCTAAGGAAGGGGTAGCAATAATGTTGAAGGATCAGTTATGGAAGGAAAAGAGGGAATATGCATGTGTAAATTCAAGGATTATGTGGATTAAAATAAGGGTCGGATGCGAAAAGTGGGTCATAATAAGCGTGTATGCACCTGGAGAAGAGAGGAGTGTAGAGGAGAGAGAGAGATTTTGGGAGATGTTAAGCGAATGTATAGGAACTTTTGAACCAAATGAGAGAGTAATTGTGGTAGGGGACCTAAATGCTAAAGTGGGAGAAACATGCAGAGAGGGTGTAGTAGGTAAGTTTGGGGTGCCAGGTGTAAATGATAATGGGAGCCCTTTGATTGAACTTTGTATAGAAAGGGGTTTAGTTATAGGTAATACATATTTTAAGAAAAAGAGGATAAATAAGTATACAAGATATGATGTAGGGCGTAATGACAGTAGTTTGTTGGACTATGTATTGGTAGATAAAAGACTGTTGAGTAGACTTCAGGATGTACATGTTTATAGAGGGGCCACAGATATATCAGATCACTTTTTAGTTATAGCTACAGTGGGAGTAAAAGGTAGATGGGATACAAGGAAAATAGAATCAGTAAGTAAAAGAGAGGTGAAGGTTTATAAACTAAAAGAGGAGGCAGTTAGGGTAAGATATAAACAACTATTGGAGGATAGATGGGCTAGTGAGAGTGTAGGCAATGGGGTCGAAAATGTATGGGGTAGATTTAAAAATGTAGTGTTAGAGTGTTCAGCAGAAGTTTGTGGTTACAGGCGAGTGGGTGCGGGAGGGAAGAGGAGCGATTGGTGGAATGATGATGTAAAAAGAGCAGTAAGGGAGAAAAAGTTAGCATATGAGAGGTTTTTACAAAGTAGAAGTGATGCAAGGAGGGAAGAGTATATGGAGAGAAAAAGAGAGGTTAAAAGAGTGGTGAAGCAATGTAAAAGAGAGCAGATGAGAGAGTGGGTGAGATGTTATCAGCAAATTTTGTTGAAAATAAGAAAAAGTTTTGGAATGAGATTAATAAGTTGAGAAAGCCTAGAGAACAAATGGATTTGACAGTTAAAAATAGGAGAGGAGAGTTATTAAATGGAGAGTTAGAGGTATCGGGAAGATGGAGAGAATATTTTGAGGATTTGTTAAATGTTGATGAAGACAGGAAGCTGTAATTTCGTGTGTAGGGCAAGGAGGAATAACATCTTGTAGGAGTGTGGAAGAGCCAGTTGTGGGTGTAGGGAAGTTCGTGAGGCAGTGGGTAGAATGAAAGGGGGTAAGGCAGCTGGGATTGATGGGATAAAGATAGAAATGTTAAAAGCAGGTGGGGATATAATTTTGGAGTGGTTGGTGCTATTATTTAATAAATGTATGGAAGAGGGTAAGGTACCTAGGGATTGGCAGAGAGCGTGTATTGTTCCTTTGTATAAAGGCAAAGGGGACAAAAGAGAGTGCAAAAATTATAGGGGAATAAGTCTGTTGAGTGTACCTGGTAAAGTGTATGGTAGAGTTATTATTGAAAGAATTAAGAGTAAAACAGAAAGCAGGATAGCAGATGAACAAGGGGCTTTAGGAAAGGTAGGGGTGTGTAGACCAAGTGTTTACAGTGAAACATATAGGTGAACAGTATTTGGATAAGGGTAAAGATGTTTTTGTGGCATTTATGGATTTGGAAAAGGCGTATGATAGGGTAGATAGGGGGCAATGTGGCAGATGTTGCAGGTGTATGGAATAGGAGGAAGGTTACTGAAAGCAGTGAAGAGTTTTTATGAGGATAGTGAGGCTCAGGTTAGAGTGTGTAGGAGGGAAGGGGACTATTTCCCAGTAAAAGTGGGCCTTAGACAAGGATGTGTGATGTCACCGTGGTTGTTCAATATATTTATAGATGGGGTTGTAAGAGAAGTGAATGCGAGGGTCTTGGCAAGAGGTGTTGGGCTAAAAGATAAAGAAGCAAATACAAAGTGGGAGTTGTCACAGTTGCTTTTGCTGATGACACTGTGCTTTTGGGAGATTCTGAAGAGAAGTTGCAGAGGTTGGTGGATGAATTTGGTAGGGTGTGTAAAAGAAGAAAATTGAAAGTGAATATAGGAAAGTGTAAGGTGATGAGGATAACAAAAGAATAGGTGACGAAAGATTGGATATCAGATTGGAGGGAGAGAGTATGGAGGAGGTGAATGTATTCAGATATTTGGGAGTGGACATGTCGGCGGATGGGTCTATGAAGGATGAGGTGAATCATAGAATTGATGGGGGGAAAAGGGTGAGTGGAGCACTTCGGAGTCTGTGGAGACAAAGAACCTTGTCCATGGAAGTAAAGAGGGAATGTATGAGAGTATAGTTATACCAACGCTCTTATATGGGTGTGAAGCATGGGTGATGAATGTTGCAACGAGGAGAAGGCTGGAGGCAGTGGAGATGTCATGTCTGAGGTCAATGTGTGGTGTGAATATAATGCAGAGAATTCGGAGTTTGGAAATTAGGAGGAGGTGCGGGATTACCAAACGATTGTCCAGAGAGCTGAGGAGGGGTTGTTGAGGTGGTTTGGACATGTAGAGAGAATGGAACGAGACAGAGTGACTCGAGAGTGTATAAATCTGTAGTGGAGGGAAGGCGGGGTAGGGTCGGCCTAGGAAAGGTTGGAGGGAGGGGTAAAGGAAGTTTTGTGTGCGAGGGCTTGGACTTCCAGCAAGCATGTGTGAGCGTATTTGATAGGAGTGAATGGAGGCATATGGTTTTAATACTTGACGTGCTGTTGGAGTGTGAGCAAAGTAACATTTATGAAGGGATTCAGGAAACCGGCAGGCCGGACTTGAGTTCTGGAGATGGGAAGTACAGTGCCGGCACTCTGAAGGAGGGGTGTTAATGTTGCAGTTTTATAACTGTAGTGTAAAGCACCCTTCTGGCAAGACAGTGATGGAGTGAATGATGATGAAAGTTTTTCTTTTTCGGGCCACCCTGCCTTGGTGGGAATCGGCCAATGTGTTAATAAAAAATAAAAAAAAATAGTTGTGATGTTTTCCAAGATACTATAAATTTTTATTAAGTTTCATAACTTCAAGAGTAATTCTAAGATACATACCTCAGGCACAATTATTAGCAAAATACTGTCCTTACAGAACTTCTGGAATATATTTGTTATTTTAAGCAGGATCTTTCATTTTAGTGTTTATTGCAAGGTATCAGTGTATGAATATTGAATTTTGCATTTTATCTTAAGTATGAATACTTTTGTTGAAGTAACTACGTCAGTCAAACTAATTTAAGCTCAGTGGAAGGAATGAGTTATATTAGTACATGTATTGGTTGATATGTGCAGATGCACACTAGTGGAATGTTACATGAAGTTTAGGCAGTGTTCGTTTATTGTTTTTAATTAGTGAACATTATGCAAGTTCTGACTTGCTCATGGTAACCCACATCCTATTTTAGGACCCTTTATATGCACAGAGTTTGTTTATGTTGAGTCATACATGTGGCATGTCAGAGTTATTTATTTTCCGTGTTGAATCAGTGAATTCTGTTTGAGCCTTCTAGAAATAACTTGGATCATGGTTAGAATTGGTGTAGGGTCTTGTAGATGTTCGAGTTTGTAGATGCAAGAGTGCACATGGTAATATTTGAATGGCTTGAACATTTAGTATTAGAACTTAACACAGGATGCTATATTTTGTTCGAAGTTGCTGTTGTTAGGGTCCTGATTGCCAGTTCTTGCTTTTGTAATAATTGGCTTGATAGTTTATTGTTGAATTTCCCTAGATAACACATGTTCAGTATGATATCGGTGTATTATCGAGTTGTATAGCATTAGTAGAGTAGAATTAAGCACGTAATAGCAAATCTTAAATGTATTTTACAGTTTTCTATGTCTTTCTAGATAATTTTAGCTATGGGAATTTGTTAAAATACTGTGTGAATCTAGAAATTTGGGTGTTATTAATATTAAAATGTATTGTATTAGGTTTGATGAATTATTTATAAATAATATACTATATATATATATATAATATATTTTTTTTTTACTAGGTAGTAGGTTGGTAGACAGCAACCGCCCAGGGAGGTACTACTGTCCTGCCAAGTGAGTGTAAAACGAAAGCCTGTAATTGTTTTACATGATGGTAGGATGGTGTCTTCTGTCTCTAAACATGCAGATTTCAGTGTCTTGTTTTCTTTGACTAGGTCACACTCACATTCATGTACAAGAAATGCAAGTATTTCAGTTTGTTCATTCGAATGCTTTCAGTCATTCAACATTTATCTCCTTAGAAAGCTGTAAAATAGACTAGCCCTTAACCCAAAATTACATACAAAAGCATTTAAAATAAACTTACATAAAGGTGAGTTTGGACCATCAAACCGGTACCACTGTACTAAAACACACCCCTCTGGGTTTTCTTCTATTTTCTTACTAGTTCTTGTTCTTATTTCCTCTTATCTCCATGGGGAAGTGGAACAGAATTCTTCCTCCGTAAGCCATGCGTGTCGTAAGAGTCGACTAAAATGCCGGGAGCAAGGGGCTAGTAACCCCTTTCTCTAAAGAGAAACTTTTGTTTTTCTCTTTGGGCCACCCCGCTTTGGTGGGAAACTGCCGATTTGTTGAAAGAAGAAAGATATTTATTTATTTATTTACTGAACTGCATGGGTAAGTTATACGTACAGTGGTACCCCGACTTACGATGGTCCCCAAACACACCCTTTTATGTAAGTTTATTTTTTTAAATGCTTTTGTAAGTGTAATTTTGGGGGTCTAAAAGGACTAGTCTATTTTACATCATTTCTTATGGAGATAAATTTGTTTGGTAATGGCACTTGAACAGCATTCTGGAATGAAAAAATATCGTAAGTCGGGGTACCACTGTACAAGGATTTTTTAAATAAATATACAGTGGACCCCCGAACAACGTAAAAACTTCATTCCAAAAGCCTGGTCAAGTGCCATTACCGAACGAATTTACTCCCTTAAGGAATAATGTCACGTAGGTTAGTCTATTTCAGACCCCCAAAAATACACTTCCACAAGCACTTACAATATTATATTTACATAATTGTACTCACCTAATTGTGGTTGCAGGGGTCGAGACTCAGCTCCTGGCCCCGCCTCTTCGCTGTCCGCTACTGGGTCTCTGCTCTCCCTGCTCAATGAGCTTTATCATACCTTGTCTTAAAACTATGTATGGTTCCTGCCTCCACTATATCTTTCTCTAGACTATTCCACTTCCTGACTACTCTGTGGCTGAAGAAATGCTTCCTAACATTCCTTTGACTCATCTGAGTCTTCAGCTTCCAGTTGTGTCCCCTTGTTTCTGTGTTCCCTCTCTGGAACATCCTGTCACTGTCTACCTTGTCGATTTCCGGGGTGTTCGTTACTCGGGGGTCCACTGTATTGGAAAATTTTTTGGAAGTTTGCGACCTAAAAAAATAAATAAAAGTTATGTAGGTCATGAATACATAAAATATATATAGATACTAGTCTAATTTATTATTTACTACCATAAAAAGTTAAAATTTTCAAATTTTACACACACAAACAATCATAGATCGTACATGTTCCATTCACAGTTGAGAGAAATGTAAGCAAAAGTAAAGATGCAATACTATAATAATATAATAATTATTATTATAATTATAATTAAGTGCTAAATCTGCAAGGGTCAGTAATATAACAAAATAATATATATATACAGTGGTACCTCGACTTACGATGGTCCCCAAACTCACCCTTGTATGTAAGTTTATTTTTTTAAATGCTTTTGTAAGTGTAATTTTGGGGGTCTAAAAGGACTAGTCTATTTTACAACATTTCTTAAGGAGATAAATTCGTTTGGTAATGACACTTGAACAGCATTCTGGAATGAAAAAATATCGTAAGTCGAGGTACCTCTGTATTTTTTTTTTTAACATCGGCCGTTTCCCACTATTACAAATAAAGAAGCATTTGTAATTAAACGACTGTTTGGGATACTAAGTAAAATCTCATTTTTCAGATTTTTATTATATTAAATATATATTATTAATATAAAAACATATAATCTGAATAAAAACATATAATCTAATAATTTAGGTAGTAGGTTGGTAGACAGCAACCACTCAGGGAGGTACTACCATCCTGCCAGGTGACTGTGAAACAGAAACCTGAAACTGTTTTACATGATGGTAGGATTGCTGGTGTCTTTTTTCTGTCTCATAAACATGCAAGATTTCAGGTACGTCTTGCTACTTCTACTTACACTTAGGTCACACTACGCAAACATGTACACGTTTATTGTATACACACTCATCTGAGTTTTCTTTGATTTTATCTTAATAGTTCTTGTTCTTATTGCTTTTCCCTTTCATATCCATGGGGAAGTGGAATAAGAATCTTTCCTCCGTAAGCCATGCGTGATGTAAAAGTCAACTAAAATGCTGGGAACAATGGGCTAGTAACCCCTTTTCCTGTATAGCTTACTAAAAAGAAGAAGAAGAAAATCGTCAAAGTGGGATGTTTGAATGTGCGTGGATGTTGTGCGAATGATAAGAAAGAGATGATTGTAGATGTTATGAATGAAAAGAAGCTGGATGTCCTGGCTTTAAGTGAGACAAAGCTGAAGGGGTAGGAGAGTTTCAGTGGGGAGAAATAAATGGGATTAGATCAGGGTTTCAAATAGAGTTAGAGCTAAAGAAGGAGTGGCAATAATGTTGAATAATCAGTTATGGCAGGTAAAGAAGGAATATAAATGTATAAATTCAAGGATTATGTGGAGTAAAATAAAGGTTGGATGTGAAAAGTGGGTTATAGTAAGTGTTTATGCACCTGGAGAAGAGAGAAGTGTAGAAGAGAGAGAGATTTTGGGAAATGTTGAGTGAGTGTGTGGGAGTTTTGAACCAAGTGAGAGAGTAATTGTGGTTGGGGATCTTAATGCTAAAGTGGGTAAAAATGTTGTGGATGGAGTAGTAGGTAAATTTGGGGTGCCAGGGTAAATGTAAATGGGGAGCCATTAATTGAGCTATGTGTAGAAAGAGGTTTGGTAATAAGTAATACATATTTTATGAAAAAGAGGATAAATAAATATACAAGGTATGATATAGCACGTAAGGAAAGTAGTTTGTTGGATTATGTATTGGTGGATAAAAGGTTGATGAGTAGGCTTCAGGATGTACATGTTTATAGAGGGCAACGGATATATCAGATCATTATTTGGTTGTAGCTACAGTTAGAGTAAAAGGTAGATGGGACAAAGGAAAATGGCAACAGCAAGTAAGAGAGAGGTAAAAGTGTATAAACTAAGGGAGGAGGAAGTTAGGGTGAGATATAAGCAACTATTGGCAGAAAGGTGGGCTAGTGCAAGTAGGAGTAGTGGGGGTTGAAGAAAGTTGGGATAGTTTTAAAAATGCAGTATTAGAATGTGGGGCAGAAGTTTGTGGTTATAGGAGGGTGGGTGCAGGAGGAAAGAGGAGTGAGTGGTGGAATGAAGAAGTAAAGGTGTGATAAAAGAAAAAGGTAGCTTATGAGAGGTTTTACAAAACAGAAGTGTTAGTAGAAGAGCAGAGTATATGGAGAGTAAAAGAAAGGTGAAGAGAGTGGTGAGAGAGTGCAAAAGAAGAGCGGATGAAAGAACGGGAGAGGCTCTGTCAAGAAATTTTGCTGAAAACAAGAAAAATTTTTGGAGTGAGATAAACAAGGTAAGAAAGCCTAGGAACGAATGGATTTGTCAGTTAAAAACAGAGTAGGGGAGTTAGTAGATGGGGAGCTGGAGGTATTGGGTAGATGGCGGGAATATTTTGAGGAACTTTTAAATGTCGATGAAAAGAGGGAGGCGATAATTTCATGTACTGGCCAGGGAGGTACAACATCGTTTAGGAGTGAAGAAGAGCAGGATGTGAGTGTGGGGGAGGTGCGTGAGGCATTACGTAGAATGAAAGGGGTAAAGCAGCTGGAATTGACGGAATCATGACAGAAATGTTAAAAGCAGGGGGATATAGTGCTGGAGTGGTTGGTATTTTTGTTTAATAAATGTATGAAAGAGGGAAGGTACCTAGGATTGGCAGCGAGCATGTATAGTTCCTTTATATAAAGGAAGGGGATAAAAGAGAGTGTAAAAATTATAGGGGAATAAGTTTACTGAGTATACCAGGTAAAGTGTATGGCAGGGTTATTATTGAAAGAATTAGAGGTAAGACAGAGAGTAGGATTGCAGATGAGCAAGGAGGCTTTAGAGTGGGTAGGGGATGTGTAGATCAAGTGTTTACAGTGAAGCATATATGTGAACAGTATTTAGATAAAGGTAGAGAAGTTTTTATTGCATTTATGGATTTAGAAAAGGCATATGATAGAGTGGATAGGGAGCAATGTGGCAAATGTTGCAAGTGTATGGAATAGGTAGTAAGTTACTGAAGGCTGTAAAGAGTTTTTATGAGGATAGTGAGGCTCAGGTTAGGGTGTGTAGGAGAGAGGGAGATTACTTCCGGTAAAAGTAGGTCTTAGACAGGGTTGTGTAATGTCACCATGGTTGTTTAATATATTTATAGATGGGGTTGTAAAAGAAGTAAATGCTAGGGTGTTGGGGAGAGGGGTGGGATTAAATTATGGAGAATTAAATGCAAAATGGGAGTTGACACAGTTACTTTTTGCTGATGATACTGTGCTTATGGGAGATTCTAAAGAAAAGTTGCAAAGGTTAGTGGACGAGTTTGGGAGAGTGTGTAAAGGTAGAAAGTTAAAAGTGAACATAGATAAGAGTAAGGTGATGAGGGTATCAAACGATTTAAATAAAGAAAAATTGGATATCACATTGGAGAGAGGGATTATGGAAGAAGTAAATGTTTTCAGATATTTGGGAGTTGATGTGTCAGCAGATGGGTTTATGAAGGATGAGGTTAACCATAGAATTGATGAAGGAAAAAAGGTGAGTGGTGCATTGAGGTATCTGTGGAGACAAAAAACGTTATCCATGGAGGCAAAGAAGGGAATGTACGAAATTATTGTGGTACCAACACTCTTATATGGGTGTGAAGCATGGGTTGCAAATGCTGCAGCGAGGAGGAGGCTGGAGGCAGTGGAGATGTCCTGTCTAAGGGCAATGTGTGGTGTAAATATTATGCAGAAAATTCGAATGTGGAAATTAGGAGAAGGTGTGGAGTTACTAAAAGTATTTGTCAGAGGGCTGAAGAGGGGTTGTTGAGGTGGTTTGGTCATTTAGAGAGAATGGATCAAAGTAGAATGACTTGGAGAGCGTATAAATCTGTAGGGAAGGAAGGCGGGGTAGGGGTCGTCCTAGAAAGGTTGGAGGAAGGGGTAAAGGAGGTTTTGTGGGCGAGGGCTTGGACTTCCAGCAAGCATGTGTGAGCGTGTTAGATAGGAGTGAATGGAGACGAATGGTTTTGGGACATGACGATCTGTTGGAGTGTGAGCAGGGTAACATTGTGTGAAGGGATTCAGGGAAACCAGTTAATTGATTTAGTTGGACTTGAGTCCTGGAAATGGGAAGTACAATGCCTGCACTTTAAAGGAGGGGTCTGAGATAGTGACAGCTGGGAGGGACTTTTCTCAGCTGTAGTATCTGAGCTTCTCTGCAAAGACAGTGATTATGTATGAGTGTGGTGAAAGTGTTGAATGATGATGAAAGTTTTTTCTTTTTGGGGATTTTCTTTCTTTTTGGGTCACCCTGCCTCGGTGGGAGACGGCCGACTTGTTGAAAAAAAAAAAAAAAAAAAAAATCTAATAATCTGTGTAAAAACCTATTTACACAAAATCACAGTACAAGATAAAAGTCACAAGTAAAATCGAGTATTCGGTGTAGTGTCAAGTCGCTGCCATCTTCTAGTGTCACGCAGGACACTACCACACCTTGTCATGAAACTCCTTCTCCACCGTGTCCTCAGACACCCTTGTCTCTGTCTTATGGCACGCCTTCTCACGGGGTCCCATGACACCCGTTCTCTGTGTCACATGACACGCCCCCGGTGTCACCCGACACGCCTTCTCTTCTGTGTCACACGACACCCTTCTCTCTGTGCACATAAGACACCTTCCCTGTGTCACACGACACCATCTCTGTGTCTCACGACACGCCCCCTGTAACATGAACTCATCTCTAATTAAGCCTTTTCACCGCGTTATGACACATCAAACACACGACTCTTAACTTGTGTCGTGCCATCGTCAAACTCTCTCTGACTACACCACTAAATACCTTGACACTTCGTGTAACATTACCAGTGTCACACAAGACGCCATAACATAAGTGTCACACAAGACACCATAACATAAGTGTCACACAAGACACCTCAGGTACATAATTTCAGGTACAGAGTAGCAGGTACAACAGTCCAGGTACATCGTCGCAGGTACATCGTAGATTCTGGTGACCTTGCCGCTCTCCTTGTTGTAGGCTATCACCAGCACCACACTGCATGAGTCTGCAACTCTCACGCAGGTCTGACTGGCGAACTCCAGTAGTATGTCAGGGAGCTTGTCACCAGCACCACACTGCAACTCTCATGCAGGTCTGACTGACGAACTCCAGTAGTATGTCAGTGAGCTGGTGGACTCTCCAGTGTTGAATAGGGGAGAGTCTCGATGACACTGTCAGTCAAGCCGGCTCGGCAATCAAACATCAGGTCTGATGACGTAACCCCTTGACTGCCGGCCGGTGAGGTAATTACCTAACTACCATTGTTAGATAGGGGGCCGTAACACCCACTGAGGCAGGGTGACCCCAAAAAATAAGAAAAAACCCAAAATAAAGAAAAATACTTTCATCATCATTCATGTAAACATACGTAAAGACACAACATTAAATCGTAAATAAACATGAATTTCTTTTTAAAATTATCTTTTCATTTTTGATGTCTTGTGTTAGTAATATAACATCTACACTGTTTTGTTTCATATAAGACAATATTGATGTAGGTACTGACAGAGAGATGATTCATATTGTAAACAGATGAAGTACAGTACTGTAAATGTGTTTTCTCTTCCTTATGATTTTCTTAATAACATTTTCTTTTTTCTAGCTTACATTATTGTAAGAATACACTATATAATCCACATAACATATAAAATGTGTGTTAATCAACTGTTTATGTTATCGGCAAGGCTTCCAGTCAACATTACGTCATTAGTAGTTAGGTTTTTGAGGAGTCAAAAGTTATATATGGATTTTCGACTGCGTGTGGGGGATTCGGTGCCTAACCCCCAACGTTGTTCTAGGGGCAACTGAATATCTAAAACATATGGCAATCTCTGTTCCTGAGGCCAATTTAAATACAGTGGACCCCCGAGTTCACCTCGGAAATCGTACAATTATGTAAGTATAATATTGTAAGTGCTTTTGTAAGTGTATTTTTGGGAGTCTGAAATGGACTAACCTACTTGACATTATTCCTTAAGGGAGTAAATTCGTTCGGTAATGGCACTTGAGCAGCTTTCTGGAATGAATTATGACCGAAACTCGGGGGTCCACTGTACTTATATTGTTAAAATATTATGGGAGGTTATCAGGTTTGATCCAAAGAATGGGAAGGCAGCTCCAGTTCTTTAGATAATTACTTTCATCATCATCATCATCATCATCATCATGGCACACCCTTGAAGGGTAAGCTAAAGTAAACAATGTGAATTGAAAGAATAAGAATGATTAACTTTAAAACTAAAATAAATTTTAACTAATATGGTTGTGTGGAAACACTTTGTGGGCTGCCAGATGCAGTTTGTAATATGACAATAGCTTTTCAGAGCTCTAACTCATTACAGTACACCCCTTAAGGGAGGTTCCTTGATGCTGGTAAGGGGCTCTTAATATAAGAAATTGGACCTGTGCTCCAGTTCCTTGAATTGAGTCTGAATACCTTCCATTACCCCAGAAGCTGTATAATCCCTATGAGTTTAGCACTTTTCCTTGAATGTAATAGTAATGTCATTGTAGTACAGGAAAGGGAGAAACCACTTTGGCAAACGAAGTACAGGTTAGGATGTTTTGTTTATTTGGCCTCAGTCAGAGAAACTTCAGTAGCTCATCTGAAGAGGGTTGAAATATACAAATCTTGCTTACCTGTATCTTATGTTTCTGTCCAAGTGGTTTATTCAGGGAAACCAGTTAATTGATTTAGTTGGACTTGAGTCCTGGAAATGGGAAGTACAATGCCTGCACTTTAAAGGAGGGGTCTGAGATAGTGACAGCTGGGAGGGACTTTTCTCAGCTGTCGTATCTGAGCTCCTCTGCAAAGACAGTGATTATGTATGAGTGTGGTGAAAGTGTTGAATGAGGATGAAAGTACAGTGATACCTCGACTTACGATATTTTTTCATTCCAGAATGCTGTTCAAGTGCCATTACCAAACGAATTTATCTCCTTAAGAAATGTTGTAAAATAGACTAGTCCTTTTAGACCCCCAAAATTACACTTACAAAAGCATTTAAAAAAATAAACTTACATAAAAGGGTGAGTTTGGGGACCATCGTAAGTCGAGGTACCACTGTATTTTCTTTTTGGGGATTTTCTTTCTTTTTGGGTCACCCTGCCTCGGTGGGAGACGGCCGACTTGTTGGAAAAAAAACAAATTAAAAAACAAATCAGTGTTTATGACACTTTAATCCAAGCAGATATTTTTTGTGTTGCATTAAAAATGAATTTTCCGAATCATTATATTCATGGTGAACTGAACCTGTAGGGGTCACACAACGGCAAGGGATAATGTAAAGCATTCAGACTCTATTCAAGGAATTAGAGCACAGGTCTTAATTCCTTAGATCAAGAGACAATCACCAGTGTCAAGGAACATCCCTTGAGGAGTGATTTACCCTAAACAGAGGATGAATGTTTTGAGAATAAGGTATGGTATATACTGCGACTGGACATTATTTACAAACCTTTAGTTCACTTTATTTAGACTACTATTAAAGGTCAAACTTATGTTTTTATGAAGCATCATTTTCTCATTTTTGTGTGTGATTTCTCTGAAGCTTTAGTTATGTAAGTAATATAGCAAGATATTATTTCAGTTTAATTTTCAAAAGATGGGGTAAAGTTGTTCTGGAGTTAAGTCTGATGGCATATGACACCAAAATTTATTAATATCATGCTTGAATTGCAGGTAAAGATCTATGCATAAAGTATTCATTGTCTTTCACTCCCTAGCTGTCTTTCCAGAAGTTTACGGACATCATGATCTAATGACCCACCGAATCTTCCCCACACGTCTTTCAGAGTACAGGCACCATGCTTTCCAAATGCAAATTGTTACAGGAAAGGGCTAAACCTGTAGGAAAGGAGATGGGAGGTCATATAGCACCTGGGGAATGGGAAATAATCATGCTTGAACTAAGGTATGTAAGGGTACATCTGATTCCTTAGATCAAGAGCCCTTTACCAGCATCTAGACAACCCTCTTTTAAGGGTTTAGATCCAAAATTCAAATGTAAGCTAACTGGTTTCTCTAAGTCTCTTTGTAGATATTACTATACTATGCTCACTTTAACAGCACGTTAATGCCCCAAAATATTTTAGTCTGCTGATTCTATGAAATATGGAGGTGTTTGACCACTTCCACTTGCATGTTCCTTGCTAGTGGATGCCAGAGTAAGATGAAGTTACTCAAAAAGATATTAAAGAAGAGAAAAATTTGGAACACTTAATAAAATTATCAGATGTAATATTGTACTTAATTGAACCCGTGGAAAATGGTGTCTTTTACTTTTACATTAAATGCGATTTTACTTTCATTAAATATACACATTTCAGATGCTTGAATTAACATTGTACACACCAGTGTGTTGGCAAAAGACTTCACTATACAATTTAAAAGCTGTTTTTCTTGAACATGCTACAAAAATTATATTTAATATTATTTAAAGATTTTAGTGTACAATGGAGATAAAGGTGGCAGGTCATTTGACAAGCTCGAGGTGGTAGTGTTGTTGGCTAAAAATATTTCATTGATGTTTAGAGCAGCGTCAGGGGGATTATCGAGATAGACGGAATAGGAGAATGCTAATTAATGTTTATTGCCTTGGGAAACACAAATGATTGTAGGAGTGTAGACGAGGTAAGTGTCATTTATGGTAATGCAATTGTTGTTTCTTGCTAGGTTAAGCTTAAAGTAAGGTGTGGAAGCAACCCCTATCTATAGTGATGTAAGAGATTTTCATATAAATTTTAGTACAGTGTAGGATTATATTTAATGGGGGAACATTTTTGAACTGGTGTACAGTGGACCCCCGGTGTTCGTCCTGCTCAAAACACTCCGTTTTATGTAAGTGTATTTTTTTAAATGCTTTTATAAGTGTAGTTTTGGGGGTCTAAAAGGACTAGTCTACTTTACATTATTTCTTAAGGGAATAAATTCAATTGGTAATGGCACTTGAACAGCATTCTGTTACGAAAAATGGACGAACACCGGGGGTCCACTGTATAACAAACCTCTCAATCTAATTTGAAAAAAATAGTAATAGTTGTAGTTTAAAATCCCTATTGCTGAACTAATTTGATTTGGTTTTAGTTTCTAAGGAAATTTGCTAGACTCACTCCCACGAGGTCTCAAGTTTGATGCCCGTACAGTTCCTCCTGTCTCATAGTGTTATATGCATGATAAGTGTAAAATTTTGGTTTTTAAAATTTCTTTTATGAAAGAATGCACTCTTAAGCTTAGTTTTTCTTGTTATTTTCACTTTTGCAAGTTTGTAAGTGGCTTTTAACACCAAGGTAACTATGTACTCTAACAATGGATAAAATGTTTTTATCACATTAGATGGGTTAGAGTACGTACAGTGGTACCTCGACTTACGATGGTCCCCAAACTCACCCTTTTATGTTTATTTTTTTAAATGCTTTTGTAAGTGTAATTTTGGGGGTCTAAAAGGACTAGTCTATTTTACATCATTCCTTATGGGGATAAATTCGTTTGGTAATGGCACTTGAACAGCATTCTGGAATGAAAAAATATCGTAAGTCGAGGTACCACTGTATTTGATTTGCATGCCTGCCAGTATGATCTATTATTATTTGTTTTGATAGTATTTAATAAAACTCTTGCTACAATTGTAACTTCACTGAAGCTTTTGTGACAGCAGTACTTTGAATTTAAACTCTCATTTAAGATTGTAAAACAGTACAGTGGTACCCCGGTTTACGATATTTTTTCGTTCCAGAATGCTGTTCAAGTGCCATTACCAAACGAATTTATCCCCATAAGGAATAATGTAAAATAGACTAGTCCTTTTAGACCCCCAAAAATACACTTAGAAAAGCATTTAAAAAAATAAACTTACATAAAAGGGCGAGTTTGGGGACCATCGTAAACCGGGGTACCACTGTATTATTGTATGTTGAGAATTATTTCTTGGATATGCATGCTGCATGAAAGCCTTTTGCATATGCTGTATTAATTATATATTGCATAATTAAATATATCATTAGCAGATGGTTTGAAAAATTTATTCTCTGTGCTTAATTCTGGCAACATTGTTTCCCTTCTAAATGTTAAATTATCCTTGAAGGAAGAAAATATTAGCTTGTAGATTTTATTACTTTCTCAGTATTCTGAATGTGACCCTGGTGTATGTACAGTGGAACCTCGGTACTCGAACTGCTCCATACTCAAACAATTCGGCATTCAAACACTTTGTTCAGTAAACAAATCACTCAGTAGTCGACCGTTTACTCAGCACTCGATCAAACAAACACGACCTGCTAGAACTTCGCTGTAAACTATTTCGTGTTTCTTCGCATTTTTTGATGTTTTTTATATTATTTGTATTAATAAGTCACCATGGGGCTTAAGAGGGTTAGTGGTAACAGCTACCAAAAAGAAAATTTGTTTGGAAAAATTTGTTCTGTACTCGAACAGATCGGCACTCGAACAGCTTTCTGGAACCAATTAAGTTCGAGTTCCGAGGTTCCACTGTACTTATGGAAGAATATAGCACTGCCTTTCATGGGTGTCTGCTGAGGAGGTTCTGGGGCAGCAGTTGACTCCTCTAGATCAGGCTTGTCTAGGGAAAACATTGGTTTTTCTATCCCCATGTTTTCCCATCCATGGGGAAACCCTTACCTCCTGAAAGTCCTTGACCCCTGGAAAAGTTCCAGTGGATGCTCAGATTTCTTTTACACCTGAAGGCAGTTATTAATTTTATTATCTTTTATTCTTGTATTATTTATTTCATCTTTTGCTGTTCTCTGACATTTGTAAATTGGACAGAATTATTGCAGTAACTTATGGTAATAACTGAATACAGTGGACCCCCGCTATTCGAACACTCCAAAACTCACCCTTTTATGTAAGTTTATTATTGTAAGTGCTTTTATAAGTGTATTTTTGGGGGTCTGAAAAGGACTAATCTGATTACATCATTCCTTATGGGAATAAATTCGTTTGGTAACAGCACTTGAACAGCATTCTGGAATGAGGGTGAGTTTTGGAGTGTTCGAATAGCGGGGGTCCACTGTATTATGCATGTCAATTTATTTTAATAGATAGCCTAAGCAGATATTAATTTATATTGATATTTATATTTAAGTAGGTACATCTCAGGTGCTCTTTTTAAACTTGTGTAGAATTCCTACATCAGGGGAATATGGCATCAAGGGTAAAGAGGATAAGGTACCTTACCTAATATTACATCAAGGGTAGAGAGGATAACTAGATCTCTTACCTAATTAGTTGTTCCTAAAGCTGCTTACAGCATAATTACTATATCTTTAACTGTCATGTCTTAGAAATAAAGTATGAGGTTACACTGTTGCTTCCATCCCATTTCTCACGGAAGGAGGTACAAGATACTGTAGTGTCTTGTCTCAGCTTGTATAATAGAGAGAAACAAGTGTTTAAGTTTTGGCATGATTAATTCATTCATTTTCTATTTATTTCACTTCTGAATCATAAGGCAAGTAGAAATTAATATTTTAGTATTTTTTTGGGGTGTTTAATTTCCTCTATTTGCAAAATGTTTTTAATGCTATAACCAGTTGGTTTCAAGGTTTACTTTAAACTACTATTTTTTTTTGTAATACAATATGCAAATATTTGTTTAATGATCAATTTAAACTATGTAGAGGAAATGTGTTTAAAATGAAGTGAGAGGCTTAAAATGTATGGGCTAATCATAACCTAGCCGGTTTTTGCCAGCCTTGCGAAGATGGACTTGTAGACTGTACTTAGCTTTTTGAACTTACCTATGAGAATTTGTAGTGTATGAGCTCATAATGCTTGGTCTCCTTCGAACTTTCAACTGTATGATATGAAATAGGTTTGTCATTTGTAGTTTTGAACCTTTGTATGGAGTCTGCTTCCATTGTTCATTTCATTTTTTTTTTTTAAATGAAGTGTTTCCAAATATCCCTGTTGCTCATTAGTGTGTATAATTTCAAATCCGTCTGTTTTACATTCTATCCTGGTAAAGAGCTTCTCCATGTCTACCCTGTTCTAAAATATTTTGTATGTTGTGCATGAGTGCATGCAAGTGTGCATATATGATAGATGAATTTGTATGCAAGTCTTGATAAATGCCTGTGTGCACATTTGTGTAGGTATATTTACATATACAGTGGAACCCCGAGTTTCGAACATTCCCAATTCGCCCTATTGTGCTTTTATAAGTGTATTTTTGGGGGTCTGAAATGGACTAATGTAATTTACATTATTCCTTATGGGAATAAATTCGTTTGGTAACAGCACTTGAACAGCATTCTGGAATGAAGAATGTTCGAAACTCGGGGTTCCACTGTATATACTTTATAAAGTTGTAAGTGAACGAATTTTGGTTTAGTAAGCATCACTTCCCTCTGTTTTGATATAGAAATTTGACTATTGAGGTTATTATACAAATTAAAATTTATGTAAGCAAATAATGTAAAAGTATCTAGAATATGGTATGTATTTTGATGGTGAGTGATTAGTATTGTACATTAAGAGTTATGTATCTTACAGGCCAAGGTGTAGTGTGTGAGGTGATGAGGAGGATCTTGGCAGCTCGAGCCATTCACAATGTGTTCTCCACCAATGAGCTGCGACTCTCAATTTCAAGCTCGTATTTGATGCTCTCTGATGCCACCACCAAAGCTCTTCGTTTGCAGCACAGCCTGAGTGATGTGGCTTACTGGGCTACGCATAGTGAAAACCACAAGTAAGGAGTCGAGGTGTACTTTGTATGTACAGTGGACCCCCGGATTACGTCATTATTTCGTTCCAGAATGCTGTTCAAGTGCCGTTACTGAACGAGTTTGTTCCCATAAGGAATAATGTAAATTAGATTAGTCCTTTTAGACCCCCAAAAATACACTTACAAAAGCATTTACAAAAATACACTTACATAATTGTTCGAGTTTGGAGCAGTACGTAAATCGGGGGTCCACTGTATATAACCTGTAAAGGTGGCTCTCATCACATGCCAAACAGACAGTTATCACAGTGAGTTTGTGCCACCTCTTGTCACACAACCTAAGTAGTCATTGCTTTTTTTTTTTTTTTTTTTTCACATCGGCCGATTCCCACCAAGGCAGGGTGGCCTGAAAAAGAAAAACTTTCATCATCATTCACTCCATCGCTGTCTTGCCAGAGGGGTGCTTTACACTACAGTTATAAACTGCAACATTAACACCCATCCTTCATCATGCCATCCCTTTTATTGACCTTTGCACAAATGTTAAGTGTGTGTTTTTTCCCATACTTTTTTAAACACCTGGCTCTCTCACCAAAGTAGGGTGAATCAACGAAGCATAAAACCCTCATTGTCACTCAATCACTGTCTTGCTTGAAACACACTGATATTACAGTTCAGGTGACCCTCCGAAATGCAACATCCCAACCCCTCCTTCAGAGTGCAGGCACTACTTTTCACCACCAGGACTCAAGTCTGGATAGCCAGTTTTCCCTGAACCTCTTAATAAATGTTACTTTGTTCACACTCAAGACTGCATGTCAGATCACAGAAACACTTTACTTTCCCTCACTATTATCTAACTATCATCTGTTGGATGTCCAAGTCCCTATTACTCATAACTTCCTTTACCCCCTCCCTCCAACCTTTCCTAGGATAACCTTGCTCTTCTTTCTCTCCACCCCAGATTTATATGCACCATCTAGTAATCCTGTTTTTCTCCAATTCTTTTAAATGTGCAAACCACCTCAACTCCTCAGCCCTCTGAATAATACTTTGTAGTAACTCCACATCTCCTAATCTCCAAACTCCAAATTCTCTGCATGATATTCACACCACACATTACCCTCAAACACTTTATCTCCACTGCCTCAGCATTCTTCCCACTGCAACATTCAGAACCCATGTTTCGCACCCATACAAGTGTTTGTACCACTATACTCTGGTACATTGCCCTATTGTCTCCACACATACCTCAGTGCACAACCCATCTTTTTTCCTTTATCAGTTCTGAGTTCACCTCATCTCTCATAAAGCCATCTGCTGACAAGTCCACTCCCAACCATCTGAGCACATTTGCCTCCTCCATTCTCCCTCCCTCCAATCTGATATCCAATCTTTCATTGCCTGCTCTTCAAAATTTCCCAGAAGAACTGTGTTATCAAAAAGCAACTGGGATGGCAACTACTCCATACCAAATTTATCATCTATCAGTCCCACACCTATCCTCAACACCTTAGCATTCACTTTTACAACCCCATCTATGAATACCAGTATGTTAAACAACCATGGTGACATCACACACATCCCTGTCTAAGGCCTAACCAGAGCCTTTCTATTCACACACAAGCTTCTTACTGTTTTAAATAACCTACCACCTATTTCATACATTTACAACATTGCTTCCCTATTATATCCTTTTCTAAATCCATAAATGTAATGAAAGTTCTGCTTTTATTCAAGTATTGTTAACACATGGTCTACACATCCTTTACCCCCCCCTAAAGCCTTCTTTCTCTGCAGTCCTACGCTCTGACTTATCTGTAATCCTTTCAGTAATAACTAGTGTACTCAAAATATATACTTTTTTCTTTAACTCACCGGCTGCCTCCCACTGAGGTACCATGGCCCAAAGAATGGAAACATTCACAATCATTCATTCAGTATTTCAAAGTGGGGCTTGAACCCTTTGGAAGTCAGTCCTAAAACTAGCAGGCCAGTGTGCTATCCAGTGTACCATGCTTGCTCAATAAGATTCACCAAACTAGTTACAGTGGATAGTAGACTGGCTTGCCATTAATTTGAACCTCTGTCCATTCAGAGTTTTTTTTCTACCATCATGTCATTATGATTTTTCATCATTCAATATTTTTTCCCTCTAAAGTGTTAAGACAGCAAAATCCAGGGATTCTCAACTTTTCATCCATCATTAACCCCCTTGGCTTGATGTATTTCTCCAATTACCCCCTTCCATACAAAAAAAATTATCGCCATCATAAAGATACAGAAAAACAAGGTCAGAAAAATTTATTTGAATAATTATTCAATTATCAGGTACATCAAATATTTACCCCTTGCCATGTAATTTTTTACCCCAAGGGGTAAATTTACCCCTGGTTGAGAATCACTGCCATAATCCAAACGAGTATCTGAACTGCAGTATCTCCACTCCACCTTCTGAATACAAGCACTGCCCTTCACATCTCCAGAACTTCAGTCAGGTTAACAAGTCTCTTTGAATCCCTCCATAAATGTTACCTTGTTCTCATTCATGGTACATATGCTTATAAAAAAATGTTCTTCTCTGTTCACTCCTATCTTATGCACTTAAATAAATACTGCTTTGTAGGTAATTAGTGGTTGGAACATTTTTACCAATGTTTTTTTATTTTATTAACACATCGGCCGATTCCCACCAAGGCAGGGTGGCCCGAAAAAGAAAAACTTTCATCATCATTCACTCCATCACTGTCTTGCCAGAGGGGTGCTTTACACTACAGTTATAAAACTGAAACATTGTATCATTGAATAATATGCTGTACTCAAAAACAGTTTAACCCTTTGGGGGTCGACAGGCCCTCTCCCAAACTCGTTCTCAGGGTCAAAAAGTTTTTGGAAAAAAAAAATTATTTTTTCTTATGAAATGATAGAGAATCTTTTTCCGATCATAAT
Organism: Cherax destructor; assembly: GCA_009830355.1. Lineage (NCBI taxonomy): Eukaryota > Metazoa > Arthropoda > Malacostraca > Decapoda > Parastacidae > Cherax > Cherax destructor. The sequence goes on along the minus strand of WNWK01009171.1, from coordinate 36,980 downwards.
GACACCAAAAGTATGAAATTTGATGGAAAACATACGGAATTATGCTCTCGTGAAGTTATCGGTCTCGACGATATTTACGCATCGGCGATTTCGCCCACTTTGAGCCCTATTTTTGGCCAGTTCCAATGTGCCAGTCTACTAAAATCATAGCTATTTCACTAGAACTCCATGTGTTTTATCGATTGAGTACAAGAAACCGCCCATTTACCAATTTCAGCTACCCAAAAGAGTGGTCAGAAATTGGCAATTTGGCCAATTTCACACAAATTTCAAACGATGCCAATTTCAAAATGGGGTCCAGAATAAACAAGGCAGACATTCCTGGCACTAAAACAACATCTTCTCTGTTCATTAGTCATGTTTCCAGGCCATCTTACATTACTTTTGCTTTCCATTTTGAATTTTTATTCTCACAAAAAATAGAAGATTTACTGTTATGTATACAACTGCATCATTGTGAAAACGGTATAAATAATATCACCGCACTTGTGAAAGAATATTAGACTCACCAGTTGACGTGTATTGGACGCGTGACGTGATTTGTTTACTCTTGAACATCGGCAAAAATCAAACATTTTCGCTACTTTGAGCTACTTGTCATATTAAAAAACCAAACAAAATCATCTCTATTTCTGTAATATATCTTCCATTCTATCAAATGAGACGAAGAAAACGAGAATACATCAATTATTACTATACGAAAATAGATTGCAAAGTCGCTGTTTAAAACGAAAAATACGATCGGAGTTTTTTTTTTTCTCAATATGCAGTGTGTGCTGCAGGATTTTTTTTATACTGCACACACTGACCACACAGACCCATTATTTCATATGTAGGCCTACCAGCCGTTTCCCGCTTAATTTGAGGCCGCTAGAATTTACGCGTACAGTGGACCCCCGGTTAACGAACACCCCGGAAATCGTATAATTATGTAAGTATAATATTGTAAGTGCTTGTGGAAGTGTATTTTTGGGGGTCTGAAATAGACTAACGTACGTGACATTATTTCTTAAGGAAGTAAATTCGTTCGGTAATGGCACTTGAGCAGGCTTTTGGAATTTATTTTTTTCGTTAACCGGTTGTCCACTGTACTAGTATGGCACTGACCCTGGCGCGTAAAACGTACTAGTACGGCACCGACCCCGAAAGGGTTAATAAAGCAATGATGCTAAAGTCCTTTCCAATACGGTGGATAGTTTAATAATATTAAACTGTAGGATCATTCAGCATTGCAGATGACCATAAGTATTTTCTTAAGCTGTCATTGGCACAAGGAAACCTCAGCCATATACATGTCACACCTAAAAATGACACTTATGGTGTAAAGGAATCTTCTAAATATGGCTTCATCATGATAATATAATTAACCTATACTGAATAATCTGTGCAGTAAATAATTAATGTAGTGACATGCTTATAAAATTTAAAATAGACAGGAATCAATTATGTAGCATGATTAATAAATGTTTATTTCTATGAGCCATACAAAAATAGTTAAATGAATTAGTACAATAGTAGGCACACAAGAAAACCATTAATTATGCAATGCACTTGGGGCAATTAATCATAAGTCTTGCATGTTACTTAAGAACTAGACATAGACTATTAAGTAAGACTTTTGTGCAGTTAACTACAGTCATAAGGAAGGTAGCTAATGACAAAAGGTCGGTTACAAAAGAATTACATATTTTAAACTGGTCCAGTGATCTTCAGTTTTCTTGAGTGATTTAATAGAGATGAAGATACAGTAAGTTGCTTAGAATACATTTCAAATAAAATGGGACAATATTTGTTACCAATTATGAATGGGAGTTGAAGGAAGGCTGGAAGAACAGGGACAGAATTGGGATGAAAGCTGGTTTTGTACGACAGTGTATTGCTGTCTGGAGGTGCTTCTTAATAATAGCTCTGAATCACTTGGTAGATAGGGGATCTTTTGATCTTGGGGGCTTTTATGCACACAGTTTTTTACATGTTGAGTTGGACACAGGGAATGGGAAATGTCAGATTTTTGTGTCTTGTTATACAGTAGGGCCCCGCTATACGGCGATTTCAAATTATGACCAAAACTCGCTATACTGCAACTTGTCTTTCTAATACGGCACGCGCCACCCAGTTTGTTTACATTCTCTGTGAGCACATCTCTCTATTATGTCTGGAAACTTTCCAGAATTTCAAGTGTTTTAAAGTTATTGCATATTTTATATGTGTTCTGATAATAATACTTGTGTACCTGTACCTAGATATACTTACACACTGTGCTGGCATGCAGGTACACATCAAAATCACTAAGTGTCCCTCTAGTCTTAATGCCATAGTAATACTAATACAGTGGACCTTCGGATTACGTCATTATTTCGTTCCAGAATGCTGTTCAAGTGCCTTTATCCAACGAATTTGTTCCCATAAGGAATAATGTAAATTAGATTAGTCCTTTTAGACCCCCAAAAATACACTTACAAAAGCATTTACAAAAATACACTTACATAATTGTTCGAGTTTGGAGCAGTACGTAATCCGGGGGTCCACTGTAGTACATAATAATAATCACTCTTGGGCACATTACAGTCATCCCTCGGTTTTCGATTTTAATCCGTTCCAGATGGATCGGCTAAAACCAAAATCGGCGAAAACCAAAACTATTTTCCCCATAAGAAATAATGGAAATTCAATTAATCCGTTCCAGAAACCCAGAAGTTTTGAAATTTTTTTTTTTGGGGTGCCTTAAAGATAGATTTACATGTACAAATGAATGAACTCTATGTGACACTTACCTTTATTGAAGACTGATGTTGCTGGATGGAAGAGAGGGAGGAGGGGAGAGGGAAGAGACCCTATTTTTGGAAGGGAATCCTTCATAAGGAATTAGGTACCAAGTCCTTATCTGGGTCACTTCCTGCATGCCTGCACACTCCCTCCCTGTCTGCTACACTCTTTCCCTGCCTGCACATCTGCCTGCACACTCCTGCATACCTGCACACTCCTGCATACCTGTTACACTCCTGCATACATGCTACACTCCCTGCATACCTTTGCACTCTGCATACCTACCTCCCTGCATACCTGCTAGCACTGCCTGCATACCTGCTACCTCCTGCATACTGCTAGACTCCTGCATCATGCTACCTCCTGCATATGCTACACTCCCTGCATACATGCTACACTCCTGCATCATGCTACCTCCTGCATACATGCTACTCCCTGCATACATGCTACACTCCTGCACATGCTACACTCCCTGCATACATGCTACACTCCTGCATCATGCTACACTCCTGCATACATGCTACACTCCCTGCATACATGCTACACTCCCTGCTACATGTACACTCCTGCTACATCTCCCTGCATACATGCTACACTCCTGCATACATGCTACACTCCCTGCATACATGCTACACTCCTGCATACCTGTCACTCCCTGCATACATGCTACACTCCTGCATCATGCTACACTCCTGCATACATGCTACACTCCTGCATACATGCTACACTCCCTGCATACATGCTACACTCCCTGCATACATGCTACACTCCCTGCATACATGCTACACTCCTGCATACATGCTACACTCCCTGCATACATGCTACACTCCCTGCATACATGCTACACTCCCTGCATACATGCTACACTCCTGCATACATGCTACACTCCCTGCATACATGCTACACTCCCTGCATACATGCTACACTCCCTGCATACATGCTACACTCCCTGCATACATGCTACACTCCCTGCATACATGCTACACTCCCTGCATACATGCTACACTCCTGCATACATGCTACACTCCCTGCATACATGCTACACTCCCTGCATACATGCTACACTCCCTGCATACATGCTACACTCCCTGCATACATGCTACACTCCCTGCATACATGTACACTCCTGCATACTATTGACACTACACCTGCATACATGCTACACTCCCTGCATACATGCTACACTCCTGCATACATGCTACACTCCCTGCATACATGCTACACTCCTGCATACATGTTACACTCCCTGCATACATGTTACACTCCCTGCATACCTGTTACACTCCCTGCATACCTGCTACACTCCCTGCATACCTGTTACACTCCTGCATACATGTTACACTCCCTGCATACATGTTACACTCCCTGCATACTGTTACACTCCCTGCATACATGTTACACCCCCTGCATACATGCTACACTCCCTGCATACATGCTACACTCCCTGCATACATGCTACACTCCCTGCATACATGTTACACTCCCTGCATACCTGTTACACTCCCTGCATACATGTTACACTCCCTGCATACCTGTTACACTCCCTGCATACCTGTTACACTCCCTGCATACCTGTTACACTCCCTGCATACCTGTTACACTCCTGCATACCTGTTACACTCCTGCATACCTGTTACACTCCTGCATACCTGTTACACTCCTGCATACCTGTTACACTCCCTGCATACATGTTACACTCCCTGCATACCTGTACACTCTTAAACTCCTGCATTGTTTCTCACTGTTACACTCCAAAGACTGCATACCTGTTACACTCCCTGCATACCTTTTTGTAGTACACTCCCTGCATACATGTTACACTCCTGCATACATGTTACACTCCTGCATCATGTTACACTCCTGCATGCATGTTACACTCCTGCATCATGTACACTCCCTGCATGCATGCTACACTCCTGCATACATGCTACACTCCCTGCATACATGCTACACTCCCTGCATACATGCTACACTCCTGCATACATGTTACACTCCTGTATACCTGTTACACTCCCTGCATACATGCTACACTCCCTGCATACATGCTACACTCACTGCATACATGCTACACTCACTGCATACATGCTACACTCACTGCATACATGCTACACTCACTGCATACCTGCTACACTCACTGCATACCTGCTACACTCCCTGCATACATGCTACACTCCCTGCATGCCTGCTACACTCTTAAACTCCATTGTGTTTCTCACTTTCTTTACCAAAGGACTGGCACTAGGAGCTTTCTTTGGGCCCATGGTAGCTTATTTAGTAGTCACACACAATAATCAAGGGCCAAAAACAATGAATTGTTAATAAATGTTTTGTATGAACTCCTGGGGTGATGTTCACTCAAGCATAAACAATGCTAGACTGCGTGACAATGTGCGTGGGAGGTGTGTGGGTGGCGGGCCTACGGCCTTTATATGTGCGCGGCACTGGTGTACAGGTTCCGTACCATCGGCGAAAACTGAGACAGTTTTTCCACGAAAAAAGTGATCGAAAACCAAAATCGGTGAAAACTGAGACAATCGAAAACCAAGGGATGACTGTAAATGTCTTATTTTACATCAAGATAGACATTTTCATTAATCCATCTATTATATTTTCTTCAAAATTATGTAAGAAACACATTACATAGCATATAAACATGCTATGTTTACATGCCAGGCAGAAGGAAAACATTGTTTTCTCTGGTCCAGCACCAAAGAAAACTTGTATGAATCTGCATTTGGCCTGGTCATTCTGCTTTTGTTTACAGTTCTCTGCATGAATTATTCATTACTTCTCTCTTCGTTTATGATGGCATCTGAAGGTAGTTCTTAGAAACGATTAAATTCAGTGAACAAGGTATGTCGGTGGTAATAATATGGCTGTGAGCCACAGTGTAGGTAGCCGGTAGGTGTAGCTCAGGCGGGCTACACCTACCTGCTACTTACACTGACTTCTTACAAATAAATACTACTCACCTCTCATCCAACATTAAGACTACACATATTTTAAGGTAAATAATGCATATACTGTATGTGTATTTTATCTCTCTGGGCTGCTTTAAATATCGTATACTATTAAGTTTGGGATGGGGAGCCAGGGCTACCTACACCTGACTTCCTACAAATAAGTACTACTTACCTCTCGCCCTACATTAATAAAACCCCAAATATTTTAAGGTAAGTAATGAATATACTGTGTATGTATTTTACTTTTTATTTTATTTTTTAATGCCTAGCTTTATTACTAACTTAATATAAGTTAGTGTAAACTTGTTGTCTGGCATTTATATGCATTTATAAATGGAAAAAATGGCGTTCTGCTTTCTGGCGATGTCTGCTTTCTGGCGGTAGCCTGGAACCTAACCTGCCATATAAGTGGAGCCCTACTGTACTTGTTTGTTCTGTTGCAGCTATCAAGGATAAGTTTCAGAGAAGGGTTTATATTGCAGTCAATTGTCCACAAATTTTGTTACATTAATTACTAGCTGTGTTCTATACTGTATTCTGTGATCTATATTTATCTATAGTGCTTTGAAAATTTACAACATATGGGCCACTACTAAGTCTCCACTAATTACTTCAGGCTCGTAGGATATATAGTGCGTCAAAGTGAGAGCGGAGGAGCGGATAACACCAGGTACTCGTGCTTTGTGTTCGAGGCAGATGGCAGTGGAACCGATGTTTGTACTGCACTGGGAGTGGCAGCAAAGGCAGCTTATGATCATCTTCTGGAGAAGAAAACAATTGAGAAAAAGAGAAATCAGGAAACAGTCAGTATCTTTTTCAACTTTTTTAATATGCATTTTGATGAGAGGAAAAACAAATGCACCAAATTCACTCATTACTAAATTTAAAGATTTTTTCAGCTAATACAGGCATTAATAAAATTTCATGTCATGAAGGTGGAGAAAAAATATCTGAGGAGCAAACTTCATACAGAATCGAAAGTAGAATTCCAAATCTATTTAGGTATTGCATTTCCTGTAGTTTTAATTTCTTATAATTGATGATTGCACAAAATTTTAATTTAGTGTTAATTATTAAGATTGAATATAAAATAAAATACACACTTGACATGTGTTCTTTTGCACTTGATTAATCTACGTTTATATACTATATTTATATGATTTTTCATTAAATTATTATCCCCTGTGGTTTAGCGCTTCTATTTGATTATAATAATAATAATTAAATTATTACAGGTGTATACTAGAATAAGCCTTTATTGTAGAAAATGTTTTGCTTGTGATATCAGTTTTGGTGAAAGCTACACCAAAATATATGCTTACCCCTGGAGTGTCTTGTGGTGTCATGACTACATGTACTTTTGTATCTTTGTTTAACTTTGAATTGATCGAAACCATGGCAAATGACTGGTAAATGTCCACTCTTCTGTTCTGCCATCCTCTTGTTTCCAATCTTCTTAGACCACTGGAACAAATAAAAATTAAGTGCTGTAAGTCTAATGTACATAATGACAGAAATTAAGAGACAGTTCATGCAAAGAATAAAAATATACCTCAACTATATAGCAACTTTTCTGGTGTAATGATACATTTTAATGTACAATGTAAGCTTTGTAAATACCATCATTCAACAGTGTACAGTATCCTCATTGACAATGAGTGGTCCAATTTACTGTATTTAACAAATGAACAGTTTAAATACAGTAGTACCTCAAGTTACGAGCTTAATTCGTTTCAGAAGGCTGTTTGAGTGCCAATACCAAACGAATTTGTTTCCATAAGGAATAATGAAAATTAGATTAATTTGTTTCAGACCCCCAAAATTACACTTACAAAAGCACTTACAGGAATACACTTACATAATTGTTCGAGTTGGGAGCTGCTCGTAAGTCGAGGTACCACTGTACAGTGGACCCCCGGATTACATCATTATTTCATTCCAGAATGCTGTTCAAGTGCCGTTACTGAACGAATTTGTTCCTATAAGGAATAATGTAAATTAGATTAGTCCTTTTAGACCCCAAAAATACACTTACAAAAGCACTTACAAAAATACACTTACATAATTGTTCAAGTTTGGAGCAGTACATAATCCGGGGGTCCACTGTATTTGAAAGTCAAGGGCAGTCATTTTATAGTTGGGTGCCATGCTTAGTAATAGCTAGCGGTCCCCCCAAATTTCTTACCAATGTTTTTAGGTTCCATAAAAAATGCCATATTGTTAAATACTTTGTGTATTTTTTTTTTATTAACACATCGGCCGATTCCCACCAAGGCAGGGTGGCCCGAAAAAGAAAAACTTTCATCATCATTCACTCCATCACTGTCTTGCCAGAGGGGTGCTTTACACTAGTTATAAAACTAACATTAACACCCCTCCTTCAGAGTGCAGACACTGTACTTCCCATCTCCAGGACTCAAGTCCGGCCTGCCAGTTTCCCTGAATCCCTTCATAAATTTTACTTAGCTCACACTCCAACAGCACGTCAAGTATTAAAAACCATTTGTCTCCATTCACTCCTATCAAATACGCTCACACATGATTGCTGGAAGTCCAAGCCCCTCGCACACAAAACCTCCTTTACCCCCTCCCTCCAGCCTTTCCTAGGCCGACCCCTACCCCGCCTTCCCTCCACTACAGATTTATACACTCTCGAAGTCATTCTGCCTCGTTCCATTCTCTACATGTCCGAACCACCTCAACAACCCCTCCTCAGCTCTCTGAATAATAGTTTTGGTAATCCCGCACCTCCTCCTAATTTCCAAACTCCGAATTCTCTGCATTATATTCACACCACACAGTGACCTCAGACATGACACCTCCACTGCCTCCAGCCTTCTCCTCATTGCAACATTCATTACCCATGCTTCACACCCATATAAGAGTGTTGGTATAACTATACTCTCATACATTCCCCTCTTACTTCCATGGACAAAGTTCTTTGTCTCCGCAGACTCCAAAGTGCTCCACTCACCCTTTTCCCCTCATCAATTCTATGATTCACCTCATCCTTCATAGACCCATCTGCTGACATGTCCACTCCCAAATATCTGAATACATTCACCTCCTCCATACTCTCTCCCTCCAATCTGATATCCAATCTTTCGTCACCTAATCTTTTTGTTATCCTCATCACCTTACTCTTTCCTATATTCACCTTCAATTTTCTTCTTTTACACACCCTACCAAATTCATCCACCAACCTCTGCAACTTCTCTTCAGAATCTCCCAAAAGCACAGTGTCATCAGCAAAAAGCAACTGTGACAACTCCCACTTTGTATTTGATTCTTTGTCTTTTAACCCCCACACCTCTTGCCAAGACCCTCGCATTTACTTCTCTTACAACCCCATCTATAAATATATTGAACAACCACGGTGACATCACACATCCTTGTCTAAGGCCCACTTTTACTGGGAAATAGTCCCCTCCCTCCTACACACTCTAACCTGAGCCTCACTATCCTCATAAAAACTCTTCACTGCTTTCAGTAACCTATCTCCTATTCCATACACCTGTAACATCTGCCACATTGCCCCCCTATCCACCCTATCATACGCCTTTTCCAAATCCATAAATGCCACAAAAACCTCTTTACCCTTATCCAAATACTGTTCACCTATATGTTTCACTGTAAACACTTGGTCTACACACCCCCTACCTTTCCTAAAGCCCCCTTGTTCATCTGCTATCCTGTTTTCTGTCTTACTCTTAATTCTTTCAATAATAACTACCATACACTTTACCAGGTACACTCAACAGACTTATTCCCCTATAATTTTTGCACTCTTTTGTCCCCTTTCCCTTTATACAAAGGAACAATACACGCTCTCTTCCAATCCCTAGGTACCTTACCCTCTTCCATACATTTATTAAATAATAGCACCAACCACTCCAAAACTATATCCCCACCTGCTTTTAACATTTCTATCTTTATCCCATCAATCCCAGCTGCCTTACCCCCTTTCATTCTACCCACTGCCTCACGAACTTCCCCCACACTCACAACTGGCTCTTCCTCACTCCTACAAGATGTTATTCCTCCTTGCCCTATACACGAAATCACAGCTTCCCTGTCTTCATCAACATTTAACAACTCAAAATATTCCCTCCATCTTCCCGATACCTCTAACTCTCCATTTAATAACTCTCCTCTCCTATTTTTAACTGTCAAATCCATTTGTTCCCTAGGCTTCCTCAACTTATTAATCTCACTCCAAAACTTTCTTATTTTCAACAAAATTTGTTGATAACATCTCACCCACTCTCATTTGCTCTCTTTTTACATTGCTTCACCACTCTCTTAACCCCTCTTTTTCTCTCCATATACTCTTCCCTCCTTTCATCACTGCTACTTTGTAAAAACCTCTCATATGCTAACTTTTTCTCCCTTACTACTCCCTTTACATCATCATTCCACCAATCGCTCTTCTTCCCTCCCGCACCCACTCGCCTGTAACCACAAACTTCTGCTGTACACTCTTAACCCTTTACCAGGCCAGGTGTGCCTCATATTTGATTCTGCCATAGGGTATTTAGAGCGCCTAAAATAAATAAACTTGACAATGAACACCAATAAATATGTCTTAGATTGCTTATTATCAGAATATAGGTTGCAAATGTTGCAGTGTCTCAAATTTGATCGTGTTGTAAAGGGTTAACACTACATTTTAAATCTACTGCTCTACATCCTGATCCCATTGCCTACCTCTACTGCCCATCTATCAATAGTTGTTTATATCTTACCCTAACTGTCCTCTTTAGTTTATAAACCTTCACCTCTTCATAGCCCGCTTTATTTTCCTTGTATCCCATCTACCTTTTACTCCCACTGTAGCTATAACTAAAAAGTGATCTGATATATCTGTGGCTTGCCAATTATTAGTCAAAAAAACATCTTGAGTAAATATGTGGCAAGTAGCTGGCATTTTGAATATTACCTAAATCACACTATTTGAGAAGAAAACCGGCTTCATTTCAAATACTGTGCACCTGATGCCTGGGTATGTAAGAATTGTTAAAAATAATTTACAGGAACATTTATTTCATGTTTTCTGTACTCCCACGGAAAGAAAGGTTTTCCTATAATGAAAGATATTAATATACTCATGGAATATACTAAACTCAAAAGGTTTGGCACTGCTGTAAAAGATAAACCAGTTTCATACATAAATTACGTTGTGGTCACTTATTTCAGCAAATATAAGACATTTGTTTCATGTATGACACGAGGCAAAGACTGACAAGTTTGAGACACACAAGCATATTTGAGATGGGCAAGACTCAGAAAAATTAGGTAGTGGAGAGCTAAGCCTTGGAATGAGCATCACATGTTTTCATTTAGTACCTGTACATTAACTTGTGAACTAAGATAAATTATTATCAAAACTAAGCACTGAAACCACAAGTGTCATTCAGCACTGCAAGAGAGAAGGTAAAGTTAATCTATAATGGAGTCCCACAATTCTTCCAATGTTGCACAAGGTGAAGAGATTTACAGGGATTGAACCTCCATCCAAATCATTCATTGATTACTTCTTACATAGAAGACTGAAGTTAGTGAACTGTGTGTAGCAGATACCGAGATCCCAACATAATTGTAATTACTAGTGTGGTTATCTGGTTGCTCTTCAAGTATAGAAATTATCTTGCAGTAAATTCAAGGAGAGTTGAACACTAGAGTACAAAAGATAAAGGAATGGGGGGAGGGGAAGCTCTGGACTATTACAGCATTTTAACAAAATAGTATTGTTAAATCTAAGGAAGAGGAAACATGTTGAAATTATTATTATTATTATAATCAAATAGAAGTGCTAAACCACAGGGGTTATACAGGAAAAGATGTTGAAAGAGTTTAGACATTTTAGCTTTAAGTATTTGCACACTTGTTCCTTTCCTTAACTTATCCATATAATTTACTATACCTAAGTTTCAACTTTTCAACACACTGGCCGTCTCCCACCAAGGAAGGGTTACCGTTAAATGCAAACTAAATTCTACTGAATGTCCTTGAAAATTCTCAGTGCAGCATGGTAGTCCTTTTCACTAATTAGTTATTCATCCCAATAGTCAGGTGACTCCATTTTCCTTATTTTCCCCCCACTTACTCTTATTACCTTGCCTCTTTTTCATTTCCTACCTCATTTATCTGCTCTCCATTATTATAATCAAAAGAAGCGCTAAACCATAGGGGTCATACAGCACTGCAGGGTAGTGCAGGATGCAGGGAGAATGGATTGTAAGAGGGAGAGGGATAATTAGTAGGGTATGGAGTGCAGTATGGTAGTGGATAGTGCAAGGATAGAGTATAGCAAGAGATTGAGGTAGAAGGGACTGAGGGGAGTGCTAGAGGTATAATCTTCAGAGTTTGTGCAGTAAGTCAGTTGCTGTCAAAAAGTCAATGAGAGAGTCAGGATTAAAGGAGGGCCCATCGGCAAGAAGGGAAGGTAAAGAAAGGGCCGCAGAGCGAAGATGCCGTTGGAGGTAAATTCTGCGTGCTCGTTGATAGAGTGGGCAGTCCAACAGAATATGTCGAACAGACACTGGAACCTGACAATGCTCACAGAGAGGGACAGGGAGCCTCTCCATGAGATACCCGTGAGTAAGACGAGTGTGGTCGATGCGAAGACGGGAGAGTGTAGTCTCCCAACCTCGACGTTGGTGACAAGAAGGAGGCCAGAAACCTATACTCGGTTTAATAGTATGAAGTTTGTTATGTAGCAGGTCAGACCAGCGTTGTTGGCAATGGGTGCAAAGGTGGGTAGCAATGACCGCAAAATAATCCGTGAATGGAACACCTCTATATGAAACTGGAAGGTCATGTACTGCTGACCTCGCAGCAGTGTCTGCCTGTTCATTTCCCTGTACGTCAACATGACCAGGGACCCAACAAAAAACAATATCTGTGTTTGCTAGAGATACGGCGCAACCACAGTTGGATACGAAGAACTAGAGGGTGAGGTGTATCAAATTTTCGGATAGCCTGTAAAGCACTAAGGGAGTCTGAAACGACCACAAATGGTGACACAGGCATAGATGCAATACGGATAAGTGCCACAAGAATGGCATACAATTCAGCTGTAAATATGCTAGCTGAGGGTAATAGATGCCCTCGCACGACGCTGTCCGGAAACACTGCTGCGAATCTGACGCCGTCAGATGACTTTGAACCATCGGTATACACTGCGATGGCATGGGAATGAGAATGGAAGTGGTCTAGAAAAAAAGAGCGAGAAGCCGCCGTAGGTAGTTGGGCTTTCGTGCAAGGCAGAGGAAAAGAACAGACACGGACAGCAGGAACTTCAAGGGGGTAGGGGAAAGGGAGATGCCACATGAACATAGAAAGGTGGTAGCTGAAGGGAAGACAAGAGCGAATGTAGACGAAGAGAAAAGGGATGAAGTAAACAGGGTCGACGAACAAATAAAGAGCGTCTACTAACATCTGTGACAATCCTATACATGGAAGGATTGCGGAGGTCATGAGAGCGAACATAATAGCGAAGGCAATGTGCATCACGACGATCGGACAAGGAAGGAATGTTCGCTTCTACATAGAGGCTCTCAACCGTGGAAGAACAAAATGCACCAAGGCATAAACACAATCCCCGGTGATGTATGGGATTAAGGCTGGAAAGAGTAGCAGGGGAGGCTGCCGAATATATCTGGTCACCATAATAGAGTTTCAATAAAATTAGGGCTGAGTGCAGGCGAAGGAGAGCTCTGCGATCAGCTCCCATGAAAGATGTGCTAGGGTTTTAAGGAGGTTCAGCCGGCTATGACAAGTCGTCTTCAGAGAGGTAATGTGAGGTTTCCAGGACAATCGAAAGTTAAACAGGAGGCCGAGAAACGTGACCGTATCACGTTCTGGGATACGTGAGCCGTATAGGTACAATGGATGATCAGAGACCACTGAACGTCTAGTAAACGTAATTTGACGAGTTTTGCCACTACAAAATTTAAACCCGTGAGTGGTGGCCCAATCGGAAACCCAATTGATGGCATGCTGGAGGAAAACTGCAATGAGGTGACAGTCAGCACCTGCACAAGCTATAGCAAAGTCATCAACATAAAGTGATGACCAAATATTATATGGGATGACCAAATATTATATGGGAGAACAGATGCCAGATTATTTATAGCAAGGAGAAAGAGTGTTGTGCTCAGAACACATCCCTGGGAGATACCTTCAGCTTGGATAAACTCCGGGGAAAGCTCATTACTAACCCGGACACGGAAATGTCTTTCAGTTAAGAAGGCCTTAAGAAAAAATGGTAGATTGCCACGGAGGCCTAAGGAGTGGGCCTGGGCCAAGATATTATACCTCCAAGTTGTGTCATAAGCCTTCTCAAGGTCAAAAAAGATGGTGATAACTGAGTGGTTATTAGCAAAGTCATTACGAATATACGTATCCAAGCGCAGTAAGGGGTCAATGGCAGAACGGCCCTTACGAAAGCCATATTGACTAGTGGAGAGACTACTGTGTGTCTCTAAATGCCACATCAAACGTCTATTAACTAGACGTTCCATCACCTTGCAAACTGCACTGGTAAGAGTGATGGGACGGTAGTGGGAGGTATCATGTCCCGTAGTACTCGGTTTGCGAAAAGGGAGAACAATAGCAGACTTCCACAGTTGGGGAATAACTCCTTGTGACCATATAAGATTAAAGAGTCGTAAGAGAACAGCAAGAGCAGACTGATGTAAATACTGTAGCATATGAATATGTATGCCGTCTGGCCCAGCTGCCGATGATCGGCAAGCGGAGAGTGTTGCCTCCAGTTCTTGAAGGGTAAAAGGTACATTATAAGATTCTTCTCTGAAAGAAGAAAAATCTAAGGGCTTTAACCCTTTCAGGGTCCGTGCTGTAGTTCTACGGTTATGAGTTCAGGGTCCAAACCGTAGTTCTACGTCATGAGCTCAGCTCACTCAGATAAGCTGTGAGCAGTAAATTTGGGCGATTTCTTGTGCTCAATCGATAGAATAGAAGTAATACTAGTGAAATAGCTAAGAATTTGGTTGACTGGAATAATGTAATTGGCCTAAAATGGTAGTCAAAGTCGGCAAAATCGCCGCTGCGTAAATATCGCTGAAGCATCAAAATTCGCGAGAGCATAATTTTGTCAATTTTCAATTAAATTTCGTACTTTTTGGTTTATTACCTTCAGAAAAATATTCTCTACCATTTCATAAGAAAAAATAAGAAATTTTATTTTGGAAAATTCTTGGACACTGGCGCACCCCTTCCAAAAATGGCCTTGGACCCTGAAAGGGTTAAGGGGAGTGCGTGACGAGCTGGTCGTTTCTGAGATAAATGAGAAGGAAGTGTCGAATCGTCATGTAAGGGTCTTGGTCATTTGGATGTGGGACCGGAGTTGGTCCGACGTGTGACGGTCGAGCAATCTGAAAATTGCCGCACCATAGAGGGAGAAGCCGGAATCAAGGTCAGAGAAGAGCGAAGGTCAGACATGTCAAAAGGGCCGGTCGGAACCCCGGTACATGAAGCAGGTGATGAACCAGCACCAGCAAGAGGTACGGGGGTATTGGAGGTGTCCGAAGAGTTGTCCATTAACGAGGTAGGGTCAGAACTGGGTGCGGTATCAGGAAGGGGCCCGGGGGTAGTAGGTTCACGGATTAAGAAAAAAAAAGAGAAAATAAAATAAAAATAAAAAAAAAGAATAAAAAAAGGGGGAATGTGGAGGAATAGCTCCTAGCTCAACACTGCAAGTAGTGCAGATGCTGCATGGAACCCATGCCATACCCTACCCTTCATGCCAGTAAACCAGCAATCCGGGATAGCAACCTCACATCCACCGAGCCATCTCAGCGGACAAAAGAGGGCGGCCGGATACCCGCCACAAAGCATACCTCCTTCGGCCACCACCCCCAGAATCTGAAAGGTGGCCTCCAGAGATACACCCGTCGCCCGAAAGATACCCAAAGCCACCCCCCGGGAGACCGGAGAGGGATCGGGACATCGCCAGGCGATCCAGATTCCACGGCAAACTACACCACCGCCAAGAACCTCAACGGAATGGGATGGACCACGGTATCCTTCCCCCTACCTAGGAACTAGAATGCCTGTGGAGAGAAGCTCCCAGGGTAAAAATGAGAAGGGAATAAGGGAGGGATGAGGAGGAGGAGGAGGAGGAAAGGGAAAAGGGAGGATGGGGAAGATGGGAAAGGGGAGGGGAGATTGGGGGGTAATTAGGTTCGGTCTGAGGAAGAAGACCAAGAGGTCCAGTTCCTCAGACATCTGCTCTCCAGATCTATCCTATTCCATTTCTCTCTTTCCTCGGCCTTTATTATACGTATACTGTACTCACCTAATTGTGTACGTATATACTATACTGTACTGTATAATCTTATTGACTAGCAGGTTTTTCAATGGCCTCCAGATAAGCTTTTTTCAAGTGAAATAAGTCTGTGATGAAAGCTTGTCCATATGTAGGGGCCCTTTTTCACATTAATTTTGGCCAGCTCTTGCTGTATATACACGTCTCTCAAAGATACTATTAATTGCTCTCTAATATATTTACAGAAACTCTTGTTAGCCAATATAGCCCAACTTCCAGACATCAATGATCCCCCTCAAGTGAGCTCCGATGGCCAGTTCCTCATCCTTGATGGTGATTTGACTGACACTACTCCAAAGACATCACCAGTTCCTACTCGTTGCAAAGAAACCACACCAGTTCCTGACCCTGTAGTGGCTGGCGATGGACAGGATCCAGAAAGTGAAGCTTAGCATTCTTGTCACTAGAGTATTACATGGCTTTTAAAAGCCAGTGTGTGACAAAGCTAAGGTTTAGTTGTTTGAGACTGTTCACCATATAAATTACTTTTTGTTTTATATACAAATACAGTAATGTGGTCTTGTACTTTTTAAAATTTATTTTTGAGAAGCAATCTGCATTTTTGTCCTTTTGACAAATAAAATATATTACTAAATGTCTGATATGGAAATCAAGAGGCTTTTAGAGTATCTTAAGGCTAATTTTTTTATGTAAATGAAACCTTATATATTTACTGTAGTTGGCAGCCAAAGTGTACTTTGCATGCAGGGGTTGAATAACAGAGGCAGGCTTTGTACTAAAGGTGTGGCAAGCTTTGAATTTTATCATGAAATCTTTAAATAATGAAATTTTCTAGATAACTTTAATGCTGCGTGAAACATTGCACTCAGCTTTGATACTGTATAAGGTATCACCAATATAATATTTTGTTGCCAAAATGTTTTAAAAATTTAAATATAAAATAGCTAGATTTTTCAAACTTTGCATTAAAATTGACTATTAAGAGTGAAAGCAATTTATCCACCAAAAACAGAAATTTTAATCAACATTAGTAATATTACATATACTTTGTGATAATTTTGTTAAATTACATTATAAGGGCATTCACAATACACTAGGGTCCCATCTTATGATGTTGGCACTTTGAATCCTTTTAATTACTTTTGAATGCTGATCTGCAGTCATTGCAAATATTCAAACAAATTATTTCTTAGAATTTTTTTTTAAGAGTTTTTACCGAATGCATTCATACTTTGTCTATATTCATTTTATGCATGTATACATAGCTCTCATTTGTTTGGTAAAGATTGGTCAAGAACTATATATTTAGTAGTCATTATGGATTTGTGGATTTTTTTTTTTTTGTGGGGGGGATAGAGGTTGGTTAAAACCTGTAGATTAAATAATTACATTCTATAGTAGCCACTGTAACCACTTTCTCTGTACTGGACATGTGTATTGATGAGGTTCAGGATATCAGATCATGCCACACCCTTCCCCACAGTTAACCCTCACCATAACAGTAAGGGAGTATTGAGCGTATGTAAAGAGTTGAATTTGATACAGTGCAAAAGAGGGTGGAAGTGAGAAAGGGTTACAGTCCAGCTGCTCTCTCCTGTTACACCTGTTGCCCCATTCCTCCCATAATACAAACCCAACCACATCAGTGAGGAAGTGAATAGCATGTGTAAAGAGTATTTTGAGAGAGAGAACAATAGAGCGAGCAAGTGAGCCAAAGAGTCCAGCTCCTGCCTTCCTCAACCAATTTGTACTACACTTCCATCTTTCAGCTCTGTTTTAATTAATGCTATATTATTTTGGGTAAATATTCTTGGTTAAATTAAATTAGATGCAGAATATATTAGAGCTTGGAAACACATTACATGGGCATCTCTGGAAATAGAGGCTCATAGTTCCAAACACTGGACTTGCAACAATTTTCAGGAATGCATTAACGTAAGATGGGGCCCTACTGTGTGGTGAAAAGAGGATTATTCTCTTCTTGGCTATTAAAATCAAATGTGCTGTAATACAAATGATTTAAACTTCCTGATATTTTTTTAATCTAAACTGGAGAGTTTTGTCCTGTAGGCATTATTTGCAATACTGAAAAATGAAATCCTTATAATTAAAAGGTTTATTAGCTGCCTGATATTTGCCAAACTGAAGGCAGTTTGACTTTTTATGTAAGATTGCATGCATAATTATGTTGAAAATATTTGTCGCTATTATGCAAGTTAAGCACGAGAAGAATTATCAGAGAACTAAATTTTTACAATTTTCATTTTATATAGTAGTATATGTATACACTATTTGTATATTACAAAAAACTTAGCTTTCTCTTTATGGAGATCAGATAAAAAGTGAGATTAAATGATCAATGTCACTTTAAACCATTCACACAATCATATAGCATCTGTGAAGTAGAGGGGAAAATTCTGACTAAGTTCTCAATACCCAAGAAACACAGTACAGTCTTTACAAGGATGCTGCATTGATGATTGCATATGTTCTAAATGCTAATAGATACGAGGAAGATACTAATGAAAAATGCAAACCAGGTGTTCTAAGTGTACTTGGCTCTAATGCAGATACAGATAAATACTGAATATCTTAATACAAGTTTGTGATGAATGTAAAGTGGATGTCATAATAGCATACATAATCAATATTACAAATGTGGTTTGCCATCCTACTGCAGATGATGCCTAATTTTGTGTTTTTCTTTTACATTTGCTTCCCAATATTTTATAATTCATTATGAAATTTAAGATTTGTTAGGTTACAATGTGTGTTTACATTTCATAATTTGATTGGTACTGTACTAAGAAAGCCACTATCATGCCGAGGCATTTTGGGCAGACTTAACCTAACACTTATAGACTACTTAAGTCTAGACAGGTGAAGAGTGGTAGAATACAAATATTTAATATTTTACTCTATTATTAATATATCAAGTGCTAAATATTTACAAACAGATGAAAGTGAAATCCCCCAACTGCCGCATTAGTATTACAAGCCAGAAGTGTCTATATTAACTAAATATAATAGAGTAATATGTAACTTTTAGAATTACTACACCTAGTCTTTCAATGTGTTAACAGGAAATCTTGTAGTATCTTGAAATGCAATCAGTGTTGCAGTATGGCAGCAACCAATTTTCCCAGCGAGAGACTAGTAAGAGGCTCATATGTGTATCTTGGAGAAGGGCGAGGTTCAGGGTCATGAGGTTGCACCCCTCAAGTTTGATATACTAATAACAGTTTTGGACACTTAATGCAGTATTACATGAAGGATTTATAAATCAAGGTAGAATATGTCAAAGTGTTTTCGTGTTGTCCTTACTGTCCTAAAGAGAATGAATGATTTGTTCCTGTTCATTAAAAGGCTGGAACTGTACAATAAAATTAATAGGCATTTAAAGTTGGTGAAAATGTCCCAGGAAATAGACCTTAATACCCTCCAGTGAGCTGTTTCATGAATGAGATGCTTATGCATATATTTTATTGAAATGCTTCTAAATTTATTACGATTCACTGGCCATTTTCCACAAGTTATTGCAAGAAAAAAACACAATTCATTCAGTAAAGCTAAATCAGTTATTGTATTCACAAAATTATACCAGACCTGTGTAACTAAGCCTTTTTAAAGTTCTTGATTATAAATGAATATGCAAAGGTAAATAACTATTTTAAATGCTATACAATCTAGCTCAAAGAATACAGCCCAAGTAGGTTTCCATAGGCAAGGCAGGTAAAAAGTCTGCTGCATATACTGCTTAAAAATAATTACCTGTAACTAAAATATTATTTGATGTAGTACAGTACACATTAATAACTATATGCATTATTTTCCCCACATCACATTTTTGCACATTTTTTAATGGAATATTTTACCTCTTCCCAGTTTCATTATATAGGTGAGAGTTTAGCAAAAAGGAATCAGAATCTTAGTGGCTGAAAGTAACATTTTTTTTTCTTAATATTTCATTTATAAAAAAAAAGCACTTTTTTTTCTTATATATACACACACACACACTATCTATAAAAAGCACTTAACCTATATGGGTTATTTGATGCTACATTTTGCTTTATCATAAAAATTTCACCATTACATAATAAAATAAAAATACTTTACTGTTCTTGTAGAGGGCCCTACTTATTTTTATATTACTCACCTTTCTTCAGGAGGTGTTTTGATGCTACTGATGGGCTCTTGATCCAAAGAATTTCAACTATCCCTTTCCATTATCCAAATCTGGATACCTCCCAGTCTACAAATGCTGTATGACCCCTATGGGTGTTCCCCATAAATATTATATCAACACAAGGTGACTAGTACGTACCAACAAATGTATAAAGAAGACATTTACAATGTATCGGGAACTTATCTAGGTGACATTTTGCTCACCAGGAACTTCAAATCCAATGCTGAATACAGTGGTACCTTGGTTTTCGTCGATAATTCATTCCAGAATGCTGTTCGAGCGCCGTTACCGAACGAATTTGTTCCCATAAGGACAAATGTAAATTAGATTAGTCCGTTTCAGACCCCCAAAACTACACTTACAAAAGCACTTGCAATAATACACTTATATAATTGTTTGAGTTGGGAGCTGTACAAAAACTGAGGTACCACTATACTGAACATTAAATCAGAATATATAATCTGGAGGAAGGTGAGGTATGGGGATTTCAGGTCACTTAATGGCCAAAGCTACCTGCGTTTTGCACATATGTATTGCTTAGACATGATTCTAGTTAAAATACATGTACAAGCACTGCTATGATGATTATAGCTGCCAGTGCCTGTACAAAGTCTCATGATGCTAGTTAGCAGTGTCAGTACAGGTCTTTTAAGAATTCAGCCATATCCCCATTCATAAAATGTTTAATGTTTTTATAACATGCAGTATATAATTATCATTGTTAAAGTGGCATCGATATTTATTATTTTTGATCCTCATGTCTAGGTCTCTCACTCTATTCCCTCTATACAATTTTGTTTTTCAAACTTCTCATGAAATAGATTGCTTTGGCTCTGGAGGTTCATTAGAAGTCTTTCTGGTGAAGTCTTAGATGCTGGTACTGGAGATAGTGGTCACTCAGATTTCCCAGCTGGAAAATTTTTCAAGATATTGCCTGCATTGGGGTTTGGAAAACTGATAAATCTGCTTGGAAATGTGTAAACTTTTGTTTTCTTAATACATGTTGTTCTCTGCATTTATAATCATAAATGAAACAGGGTGGGTGAATAAAGTGTAGTTTGGTGGAAAAAAGTTAAATATACTAATTGCATTGCTCTACAAGATATTCTGAGCTACAAACCTTCAATTCCTTAAAAAAAACTCCGATGATCACTTTTTTTTTTTAGCATCGTTTTGCGAGTAGTAACGTATTAAGTCACCTGTTATCAGTTGGTTTGCAGTAGTATATGTTAAAATTCAGTGAGATATGACTCACAAAATTGTAATGACACGATTGCAAACAAACCACGGTACAGACGAGGATTGAACCCACGGCTAGCGAGTCGTAAAACTCCAGACCAATGCATTAGCCACTGGGCCAGCTGGCTACAGTAAGATTCATCCAGTGGCTAGTGAGTTTTAAGACTCACTAGCTGCGAGTTCAATCCCCGCCCGTACCATGGTTTCGGCGAGATATCCAAAAACTGAAGTTTAAAGTCCTGTTCTTCCTCCAGTTGGAATTTGATAAAGGCTCAGTGTTGTCTAGTTTTAAGTAGCAGGTTGGAAAAATTCAATCTCCTATGAGCAATAGTCAAGAAGTCATTCATGTAATGAAGCTATGAGACACTTGATGGAATGGAAGACCTGAATCTCTGATTTCAAATGTTCCATGGAACACATTCCATAATAGTAGAATAAACTATGGGGGGGTTATTGGGTTATTTTCTTTTGGACATTCTGGATATATTGCCCAGAATACCTTTAAGAGGACAGTAATTATCAGTATCTCTCCAAACTGCATTTTTATCCCCATTTCATTTATGACTGTAAACACAGAACACGGCCTATTTAAAAAAAAAAAAAGTTGGCACATCAGGATATGTCATTCTCCCATACTCCAATGTAGTCAGTCTCCAAGATCTTCCCAACTGGGAATCTCAGAGGGTCACTATCTCTAGTACCAGCATCTAAGTACTCTCCAGAAAAGTTAATAGCACAACCACAAAAGGAATTACATTATTTCATTTGGAGGTTGCAACAAGGTCTATGGGGGGGAGGGGGGTGAAGGAAAAAGACCTAGACACAGGGATTAATGAGAATGTGTATAGCACATTAAACAATAATAATGCACTCTCTTATGTAGAAACAATAGTTTCTAGTGAGTTTTAAGACTCACTAGCTGCTGATGTCTGAGCATTACAGTTGTACAAAACATTTGGAGCTTTAACATGTAAAGAATGTTGGCTATGTTAATTTTACAGGACAGGGTCATCAGGTGACCCCGCCTGCTACAGCTGACCTCACCACATTTGACCTTCCTTAGACTATACTATACAGTGGACCCCCGAGTTTCGTAAAAACTTCACTCCTGAAGTCTGCTCAAGTGCCATTACCGAACGAATTTACTCCCTTAAGGAAAAATTTCACGTAGGTTAGTCTATTTCAGACCCCCAAAAATACACTTCCACAAGAACTTACAAAATTATACTTACATAATTGCACGATTTCCGGGGTATTCGTTAACCGAGGGTCCACTGTATTGTCTGTTATTGTATCGAGGGAGTTCCTGGCGAGCAAAATGCTATTTAATTGAAAGCTTTTCCCATGTTACACATGGGTCTTCTTTGTACAAATATTGCTCAATATCAGTACACTGGATCTTCAAGAGTAAAAGCATATAGTAAAAATAACTGATGCATACAATACTGTAAAGTATAAATAAAATAGAATGAGGATGTTTTTCAAAAAGGTGGTGATGGTGGGTTATAATAAAGTCAAAATTAGCTATTTACCATATGAGGGAATGACAGGTTAGGCAAGCAACGGACTAGATTTTCATGTAACAAAAAATTTACATAACTTAAAGATTAAAGGTACTTTATTTCCGCTTGATACAATGTTTGTACACTTGCATAAGCAAAGAATATTACTGTACCATGTTAGTGTTTATTATAGTCACAAAATACCACTAAATCCATAAGGGTTATACAGCATTAGACTTCATAATTTTATACAACACCCTTCAAATTTTGGGTCTTGTCATAGCCAAGACAATTGCAAGAGTGGCAAGAATTTACTCCACAAGATAAGCATTATTTTCTGTGCAATTTTAAGTTTTGATTCACATTGTTATTGTGATGGCTATTTTCTTTTTTCTTCACTAGCTTTTATTTAAAGTAGTTCTAGTCATAATGCTTTGATTAATAATGGGAAAAAAGTGTTTGAGCGTCTATAGCATAAAATTAACTTTAAGGGCAAAATATGAACACTTTACTGCACCAGTTGTTTCCCCACTAAGGTAGGATGACCCAAAGTAAAAACCACAGTATATATATTGGCATATACATACTGCAGATGGATGTAAGTAGAAACAAGTCTTAAATGGCTTGAATGAAGTGAATCTCTGAGGATAGAAATGTTTGCTGTGAAAATTACAAGCATTACTCTTCCCCACTACTTGTAACTTCATTATCATTCCACACTAAGTAGCCTGTATTTAAAGAAATATGAGAGATGAAAAACATTTTTTTTTACATTGCCTTTAATGCATGTTACAAACTAAGTGGAACAATTGGAAGCTTTCCCTGTTATTTCAATTTTTTTTTTTTAATCAGTCAAGGAAAAAAAAATCTGTACATGTGCACAAGAAGAAAGAATATCTTTATATAAAAAAACATAATAGAGAAATGTGTAGTTTTGAAAGAATTTACTTCCAATCTTGTGCAATCAAAACTAATATTAATATAAATATATGGAATTGCTAAACCCATAGAGACCATAATAAGATTTAAATCATTGCCCTTTGTCTTAATGGCAAAACAATTATCAGAAACATGGTCAAGTCTATTACTTATGTATGTTAAAAAACACTGATTATTAACAATTATGATTATTACTATTATTATTATATTAGTTTATTGTATTTATAAAAAGCATTAAATCCATGTGGGTCTTCATTTAACATGTGCAATTCATTACTATGTACAGGCATGTACAAGTTTTTAATGGCTGATACATGCTTTCAATTACCTAATTTTTTTTGTTATAATATACAGTGGCAGTACAGTAATTTGTATGGCAAATGTATTGCTGTGTTTACTTTTCTGACACTATTATTGTTTAGATAACTCATCTAAGTAAGCAGCATGATAGGCATCAGTTTTCATATGCCACCTTATCCTAATTATACAGGTAGTGTGGTTTTTTTTGTATTCTTGATATGAATAGTCAAAACCTGGTTTGGCAGATTATATGCTACAAAGATGTCTGTATCAATAGATCTGATGATCATTTATTTAGTATTGGAATCTCTTACAGATTGTTGCAGACAAGGAAGGCACTGGACAGGCACCTAAAGTCAGTGCCTGACCAGTCAGGCTGTGGTTTGTACGTCAGTTTGTGTGCAGCCAGCAGTAACAACCTGGTTGATCAGACCCTGATCCACCACGAGGCCTGGTCTCAGACTGAGCTGCGGGGGCGTTGACCCCCGAAATCCTCTCCAGGTATACTCCAGGTAACCTATTTTGAACTATTAGCCAAAATACGCCAGACTACAAAATAATTTTAAAATATGGACACACATTTCTTGTATATTTTTTTACGATTTTAGGATGTTATTATTCATGCGATATAATACAAACGGCAATATTAGTGTTAATTGAGGCATTAAGACATCTTTGGTTGAAAAATTTAAAATCGGTAAGAGTGGGTGCTGTGTAAGGTCAGATTTATTTTAACGATTTATTGTTGAAATAAAGATTATTACTGAAAATTAAATTACTGTATCATGAAACTAGTAGCATTTTTTTCTTCCATTTGTAGTTGAAAGTTAAATCATAAAATTGATAAATGTCTTGCCTTAAAATATAAAAATTGCTTTAAATAATGAATGTTTGTATTTCAACATTTTACCATGCATCTTAGTTATGAAAATGACTTTGTAATCAGTCTAATGTCTCTAGAGTATTTAAAGAAATGCAAATAATTTTAGTGTTAAAGTTTTAACATGAATATAGTTTTTTTTAGGTTATCTGTTAAATGAAAAAATGTATAATTTTGTGGCATGCAAAGTAGTGGACCTTGAATGATGTCTACTGCATGATTTAACACATCTGTAATTGTATACAGTAGGGCCCCAACTTACATTAATGCATTTTTTATTGTTCTGTACGTGGAACCTATTTTTCCGCGAGTTTGTTGGCAGTTCGCAACTGTCATTTCAAATGACAGTACAGCTGCACTTAACACTAAATGTCAAAGTTGCAAAAATATCTACTTGGATCATAAACTATTGACGAGACCTATATAATGTTTGTTCATGCTAATATTTTTAGCTTTGTTCCCAAAGATTACCAATACATTAATCAATAGGCAGGATGAGGGTAAATTCTTGGGGATACACCCGGACAGTAAACTAAAATTCAACACCCACATCTAGAACATTTCTAAGAAAAAAAATCCAAAACAGTGGGCAGTTTCTCAAAAATATGTCATGTTCCCTGAACATCCCTGCTCACTTTGTATTATCTAATCTAGCCATACCTCGCCTCTCGCCTATGGTACCTGCGCATGGGGATCAGCAACAGCTAATCATGTTAAACCTATTGTTACTCAGCAAATATCAGCTCTCAGAATACTCACTCATTCAGGTTACAGGCAACACACACTCCTCTTAGTCAAAGGCTTAAATTCACAATAAACAAAATATTCACACTTTCTACTGTGCATGCCATGTCTACAGGACAACTCAGAGCTTAAATTCAATCTGGAGAGCTGTATCAGAACACATGGACAAAATACAAGGAATAAGCATCTCTAAAATTCCATGTGTACATTTCAACCTGTTCAAAACCTCCATGCAAAGAAGAGGCCTAAAAATTTTGAACTCTGCCTGAAAATGCCAGAAGGTCCTCATCTACCAACATTTCTATGTTGTTAAAAATCATCTATTAAATCTTGCATAAATATTATATCCATTAACTGTAAATTTGCATGCTTTGATTTTACCACAAATTAGATCACTCCATAAAATGCATGTCATTGAACTGATGTAAATTCTATGTAATTTATTTGTAACTAACCAATTTATCAGTCGCTAACTATCTTATTGTACTAGAGTGTAGTGAATTATACAAGCTATACTGATACTAATTAGTAGCTATCTTTTGTGCCTACATTTTGTCAAATTTTGTATATCTACTCTTAACTTTGTATTGCTCACAAGAAACAAAACTGTATATTAACTTTATTTTAATAGGAAATAATGTAAAATGGATTAATGCATTCCTAAGTCCTAATTTTCTGAATATAATGTCAGTTAATTTCCACCCCTCTTCCCCACACACACAAGATTTGTTACCCAATCTTGTATTTTAATATGCATTTTAAAAATACAGTGAGCTTAAACAGAACATCAGTAGAGTGTTTGCTTCCAGGTACCATTGAAAGCATGAAAGCACTCCTTTCTGCATATGCTCTTCTCCAAGGCTAAGTAATCCCCACCATTGAAAAAGTCACTTGTTTGTAAGAAATTAATTGGGTTAAAAATGGCAATGTCGCATGTGCGAAACTTTATAGTTGGGGCCCTACTATATTATGTAAAATGCAGTGAGATCACCAATAGATGATTGGCTATGTAAATTACTATGTAAGGAATGGAGAACAATCTCAGTTGCCTTTCAACATTGACCAGCATCTTCAGAGGTTTGAGGAAACATTACATCAAATCTTTTTACTGTACTAAAGGTGAAAAGCATCTAAGATTACTCTGTTCCTTATGGCATGTTTTGTATAGAAAAAACAAACACACATGAAATATATACTGTGTGCATGTCATTACTTTTAGTTGATAATTTAAGTGCAGAATGTGAAATTAATTATTTTGTTATTAATCCATCCTCTATGCAGAATTCTTTTGTAGATTTTCAATACATTTAAAAATTAAAAATATGAAAATGATCCCTAATTTTGATGTCAGGGGTGTAATTAGCATTTGCTGCTCTGTTTGTAGTGTTGGTAAAGGCACATATATTATTGACAAAGACTAATGAAGAGGGAGCTGTATATAGTATTTTTAAGGAACATAGTTACTTTTGTATTAAATAGATCATAAAAGTAAACAGTAGTCTGCAGACTCCACTTCTTGCTCATGTGAGTGTCTTCTACTGGCTTTTGCAGTACCATTATAAATTGTGTGTAATTGATATTTACATAGCCATGCTTGTCAAAGTATGTAGTTTTTTATAGTCTGTTACAACATGTAACAAATACATATGTAATTTGTACTGAAATGTTTAGAATGTAGTAGCTAAAGTTTGTGAACCAGTAGATAAATTTGACCTAATTTCTCACAAGAATTCATATTACTCTTTCAAATTTAAAGCATTCTTATGTAGTGTATGCATTTGTAAAAAAAATTCTGTAATTAGAGCTTAAAGTGACAGGTAGATCTTGTGTATTTTATGTTCAGCTTGTTTTTCAAGGTATCAGGTAGTGGAGTATAAAAATGCCTTTCAAAATATAGACATGGCATATGGGTAGAGAGCCATAACAGCACTATAACAATTTGGCAATAGGTTGCTTTTTGACATGTTCAATATTACAACATGAAATTAACTTTGTGAAGAAATTCTTCATTTTCTAACAATATTCCCTTAAAGCATGATAGATGTCTACATCTAGACTACTTTCTATCTAAATGTCTGCCTGTATAAGGTCTGCTTTATTTAGTATTTAATTATATTATCCTGTTGTATGGACATTCACATTACTGTAAGAAATGTGTAATTGTAGCCAAAGGGAGAAATAATTGTGTATATTGAGTATCAGGAACTCTGATATTTTTCCTTTGATCTGATACATGCTGTGATTTACAGCATTTGTTTCTATGTCATTGTATTTTCCTGTATTGTACTTGCTGTACTTGTATTTTACCACAAAGCAATTTCATAATTGCCAAATATAAAACTGCAGTACATACTATGAGTAACAAATAATAGCAGCTGGTGTAAGCAACAATGACATATTCCATGTATACTGTATTTTAATAATTTGCATAATGATTAATTTACATACTATATGAAACTGTTATAGGTATTATTCTTTGCTTTTGTAGCAAAACAGACTACTGTGATTATACTTGTTTCTGTGGAACTTTCTCATCTTGGAAGTGGTGCATTGAACTGTTTTCTTGACACCCTGTTACTTGCAGCATTAATGGAATATTCATTGAACTGTGGATTTTACTGTACTTTTTGTAAGAATTAGTTGGAAGACTATTTTATTGTATCATTAATCAATAACATACTAGTCAGTACATCAAGAGTGTTATTATCACTTAAATGTTTAGCTACATATAAACACCTTTTCTTTATGGTATGTAGCTGTATGAGTGGAGCTCCTCTCTTGCCTTCCATGAAAGATCATCATAGGCAAGATATTTATTTAAGAATATAGAGATTTACTGCATGCGTATAACTAAAACAGTCTGCTTGTATTGTTTCTAAGCACTTTTATATTATTATTTATTAACACATCGGCCATTTCCCACCAAGGCAGGGTGGCCCGAAAAAGAAAATTTTTCATCATTTACTCCATCACTGTCTTGCCAGAGGCATGCTTACACTACAGTTATAAAACTGCAAGATTAACACCCCTCCTTCAGAGTGTCAGCACTGTACTTCCCATCTCCAGGAATCAAGTCCGGCCTGCCGATTTCCCTGAATCCCTCCATAAATGTTACCTTGCTTACACTCCAACAGCACATCAAGTCCTAAAAACCATTTGTCTCCATTTGCTCCTATCTAACACGCTCACGCACGCTTGCTGGAAGTCCAAGCCCCTCGCACACAAAACCGCCTTTACCCCCTCCCTCCAACCTTTCCTAGGCCGACCCTTACTCCGCCTTCCCTCCACTAACAAATTTATACACTCCCAAAGTCATTCTATTTTGTTCCATCCTCTTTACATGTGCAAACCATCTCAATAACCCCTCCTCAACCCTCTGGATAATAGTTTTGGTAATCCCACACCTCCTCCTAATCTCCAAACTACGGATTCTCTGCATTATATTCATACCACACATTGCCCTCAGACATGCCATCTCCACTGCCTCCAGCCTTCTCCTTGTTGCAACATTCACAACCCATGCCTCACACACATACAAGAGCATTGGTATAACTATACTCTCATACATTCCCCTCTTTGCTTTCATGGATAAAGTTCTTTGTCTCCTCAGACTCCTCAGTGCACCACTCGCCTTTTTCTCCTCGTCAATTCTACGATTCACCTCATCCTTCATAGACCCATCTGCTGACATGTCCACTCCCAAATATCTGAACACATTCACCTCCTCCATATTCTTTCCCTCCAATCTAATATCCAATCTTCCGTTACCTATTTTTTTTGTTATCCTCATCATCTTACTCTTTCCTATATTCACTTTTAATTATCTTTTAACCCCACACCACTTGCCAACACCCGAGCATTCACTTTTCTTAAAACTCCATCTATAAATATATTGAACAACCATTGTGACATCACACATCCCTGTCTAAGGCCTACTTTTACTGGGAAATAATCTCCCTCTCGCCTACATACTCTAACCTGAGCCTCACTATCCTTGTAAAAATTTTCACCGCTTTCAATAACCTATCATATCCACCCTATCATATGCCTTTTCCAAATCCATAAATGCCACAAAAACCTCTTTACCATTATCTAAATACTGTTCACCTATATGTTTCACTGCAAACACTTGGTCTACACACCCCTACCCTTCCTAAAGCCTCCTTGTTCATCTGTTATCCTGCTCTCCATCTTACTCTTAATTCTTTTAATAATAACTACCATACACTTTACCAGGTATACTCAACAGACTTATTCCCCTATAATTTTTACACTCTTTTGTCCCCTTTGCCTTTACACAAAGGAACTATGCATGCTGTCTGCCAATCCCTAGGTACCTTACCTCTTCCATACATTTTTTTTTTTCAACAAGTCGGCTGTCTCCCACCAAGGCAGGGTGACTCAAAAAGAAAGAAAATCCCCAAAAAGAAAATACTTTCATCATCATTCAACACTTTCACCTCACTCATACATAATCACTGTCTTTGCAGAGGCGCTCAGATACGACAGCTGAGAATAAGTCCCTCCCAACTGTCACTATTCCAGACCCCTCCTTTAACCCTTTCAGGGTTTCGGCCGTACTAGTACGGCTTACGCGCCAGGGTTTTCGTCGTACTAGTACGCCTAAATTCTAGCACCCTCAAATCAAGTGGAAACAGGCTGGTAGGCCTAGATGTGAGAAAATGGGTTTGTGCGGTCAGTGTGCGCAGTATAAAAAAAATCCTGCACCACACAGTGCATAATGAGGAATAAAACTCTGACCGTGTTTTTGGTTTAAAACAGCAACTTTGCAGTCTATTTTAGTATAGCATTTATGCTTGTATTCTCATTTTCTTAGTCTCATTTGATAGAATGGATGATATATTACAGAAATAGAGATAATTTTGACTGGTTTCACGATGACAAAGTACCTTGAAACTGAGCGCAAAGTAGCGAAAATGTTTGATTTTTGCTGATGTTCAAGAGTAAACAAATCACGCCATGTGTCCAATACACATCAACTGGGTAGTCTAATATTCTTGCACAAGTGTGCTGATATTATTTATACCATTTTTACAATGATGCAGTTGTATACATAGCAGTAAATCTTCTATTTTTTGTGAGAATAAAAATTCAAAATGGAAAGCAAAAGTAATGTAAGAGGGGCCTGGAGACGTGACTAATGAACAGATAAAATGTTATTTGAGTGCCAGGAATGTCTGTCTCGTTTATTCTGGACCCTATTTTGAAATTGACATCTTTTGAAATGTGTGTGAAATTGGCCAAATCGCCAAATTCTGACCACCTTATTGGATAGTTGAAATTGGTAAATTGGCGGTTTCTTATACTCAATTGATAGAACAAATGTAATTCTAGCAAAATAGCTAAAATTTTTGTAGACTGAAACATTGGAATTTGCCGAAAATAGGGCTCAAAGTGGGCGAAATCGCCGATGCGTAAATGTCATATATACCGCTAACTTTGCGAGAGCATAATTCCGTTAGTTTTCCATGAAATTTCATAATTTTGGTGGCGTTATGATCGGAAAAAAATTCTCTATTATTTCATAAGAAAATATTTTTTTTTTCTGAAAAATTTGCGACCCTGAGAACGAGTTTGGGAGAGGGCCTTGCGACCCTGAAAGGGTTAAAGTGCAGGCATTGTACTTCCCATTTCCAGGACTCAAGTCCAACTAAATCAATTACATAACTGGTTTCCCTGAAGCCATACATTTATTAAATAAAAACACTAACAACTCCAAAACTATATCCCCACCTGCTTTTAACATTTGTCTTTATCCCATCAATCCCAGATGCTTTACCCCCTTTCATTCTACTCGCTGCCCCACGCACTTCCCCCACACTCACCACTGGTTCTTCCTCTCTTCTATAAGATGTTATTCCTCCTTGCCCTATACACGAAATCACAGCTTCCCTATCTTCATCAACATTTAACAGTTCCTCAAAATATTCCCTCCATCTTCCCGATACCTCTAACTCTCCATTTAATAACTCTCCTCTCCCATTTTTAACTAACAAATCCATTCTTTCCCTAAGCTTTTTCAACTTATTAATCTCACTCCAAAACTTTTTCTTATTTTCAACAAAATTTGTTGATAACATCTCACCCACTCTCATTTGCTCTCTTTTTACATTGCTTGACCACTCTCTTAACCTCTCTTTTTCTCTCCATATACTCCTCCCTCCTTGCATCACTTCTACTTTGTAAAAACCTCTCATATGCTAACTTTTTCTCTCTTACTACTCTTACATCTTCATTCCAACAATCACTCTTCTTCCCTCCCTCACCCACTTTCCTGTAACCACAAACTTACGCCATACATCTTCTACCCCATTGCCTATACTCACACTAGCCCATATGTCCTCCAACAGTTGTTTATATCTTATCCTAACTGCCTCTCCTCCTTTAGTTTATAAATCTTCACTTCTCTCTTGCTTGCTGCTTTCATTCTCCTTTTATCCCATCTACCTTTTACTCTCACTGTAGCTACAACTAAAAAGTGATCTGATATATCTGTGGCCCCTCTATAAACATGTACATCCTGATGTCTACCCAACAGTCTTTTACCTACCAATACGTAGTCCAACAAACTACCGTCATTTTCCCCTACATCATATCTTGTATACTTATTTATCCTCTTTCTTAAAATGTGTTACTTATAACCAAACCCCTTTCTATACAAAGTTCAATCAAATGCTCCCCATTATCATTTACACCTGGCACTCCAAACTTAACTACCACACCCTCTCTAGATGCTTCTACTTTAGCATTTAGGTCCCCTACCATAATTACTCTCTCACTTGGCTCAAAAGTTCCTACACACTTTCTTAACATCTCCCAAAATCTCTCTCTCTCTCCTCTCCAGGTGCATACACACTTATTATGACCCACTTTTCACATCCGACCCTTATTTTAATCCACATAATCCTTGAATATATACATTTATATTCCCTCTTCTCTCTCCATAACTGATCCTTCAACATTATTGCTGCCCCTTCCTTAGCTCTAACTCTCTCAGATACTCCTGACTTAATCCCATTTATTTCTCCCCACTGAAACTCCCCTACTTACATTACTAGGAAATATAGGGCCATTGCTCCCAATAAAACTACGAAAAGAGGTTAAGGGAAATCAACCTGACAACACTGGAGGACAGGAGGGATAAAGAGGACATGATAACGAGATATATAATACTGAGAGGAATTGAAAAGGTGGACAGGGACAGAACATTCCAGAGATGGGACACAGCAACAAGGGGTTACAATTAGAAGTTGAAAACTCAGATGAGTCACGAGCTAGGACATCCAACTTCTTTTCATTCATAACATTAGCAATCATCTCTTTCTTATCATCTGAACTACATCCACGCACATTCAAACATCCTAATTTTATAGTTTTTTTTTCCTTGTTTTTAGTAATGTATACAGGAGAAGGGGTTACTAGCCCATTGCTCCCGGCATTTAGTCGCCTCTTATGACACGCATGGCTTACGGAGGAAGAATTCTGTTCCACTTTCCCATGGAAGTGGACTATCTATATATAATAAGTCAGGTGCTGTATGAGCCCTATGGGTTCAGTGCTCTCCAGGAATGTAATAATACAGTAGTAATATAATCCATAAAAATTGAAGGTTAGGCACAATCTATGCAATAACAAAAGTGTAAGATTTGGGAGCAAGTGAAGAATAAACCCAGTGAAAGAGATATCAAAAGTGTAATAAGCATTTTGGTTTCAAAACTTTTCAATCTTCTCCAGCCTCCTTGAAAAATATTGCAAGAACAAAGGTAGGAACCTTTAAGAGGACATCAAAAAAGTTATTGCAAGATGTGCCAGATCAGCAAAGTTGGGATGGCTATAAAGGCCCACCTATTCAAGGGAATTTCTTGAATCTTACCTAAATTGCCTCTTATACTTTCCCCAGGCACTGTAGGACCACTATAGGTTTAGTGCTTCATGAATATAACAATCCTCCTCACTATTATTTTCATAAAATGGACTTAACCCATACAAGTCACAAAACTCAGTCTGAGGGGAAAGCAGTTGGCCAAGGAAAGTAGTGCAACAAATCAACTTACGAAATAACAAGGAAAGCTAAAGTTGGCATAATAAATCACTTTTATTCAAAAAGTGAAAAGTGCATTTGTACTGAAAGTAGGGCATTCAGAAAGGAGAGCAGGTAACTTGAGCACCCAGGTGCTTAAGAACAAAAATGAATCCTGTGTGTTCTTTGGTAATTGGAATAATTTAACAAAAGGTGTTCTAATGTCAACAAAACCTGACAAGTTAACTGGAGTATACTTGGAGGATGTTTTGGGGGTCAACATCCCATGGCCCAGTCCATGACCAGGCCTTGTGGTGGATCAGGGCCTGATCAACCAGGCTGTTACTGCTGGTTGCACACAAACCAATGTACAAACCACAGCCTGGCTGGTCAGGTATTGACTTTAGGTGCCTATCCAGCTCCCTCTTAAAGACAGCTAAGGGTCTATTGGTAATTCCCTTATGTATACTAGGTGGTAGTTGAACAGTCTTGGGCCCCTAACACTTATTGTGTTGTCTTAGTGTACTCATGGCACCTCTGCCATGAGGTGCCGGGTACTAGTACATACACTACACAATAATAAAATCCTGTAGCTCAATTGTTAGCACACTCAGCTCGCACACTGAGGTCCGGTGGTCGATCCCTGTTATGACTGGAAACATTAGGACGTGTTTCCTTAAGACACCTGCTGTCCATGTTCACTTATCAGTAAAATAGGTACCTGGGTGTTAGTCGACTGGTGTGGGTTGCATCCTGGGACAAAATTTACCTAATTTGCTCAAAATGCTCTGCGTAACAAGGAGCTTACTGTATACTAGTAGTATGTCACTGATGTCAGCTAGGCCTGTATACCTTGAACATGTACTTGTAGAAATAAAGATTATTATTTATAATTTACTCCCGTACCCATGACACCAATCAAACCTTGCCTCTCCCACTCATATTTGTCCAATCTCTCTTTAAAGCTACCCAAAGTCCTAGCCTCGATCACCCTACTCGGAAGATTGTTCCACGCATCCACAACTGTTCGAAAACCAGTACTTATCCATGTCCTTTCTAAATCTAAACTTATCCAACTTAAATCCATTATTTCTGGTCCTTATCACACTCACACTCTCTCACACACACTCACACACTCTCACACACACTCACACACACTCACACATTCTCTCAAACTCTCTCTCTCTCTCCACAAACTTTCTAAGGTGGAAATAAATGGTATAAAATACCGACACAATGGAAATTTTTTATGCATAAGCAGTATAATGTGATCCTTTATTGACAACATTTTGCTCACACAGTGGGCTTTATCAAGTTACAAATAGAACCCAGATTTGTTTGTGACTTGATAAAGCCCACTGTGTGGGCAAAACATTGTCAACAAAGGATCAAATTATACTGGTTATGTGTAAAAATTTTCTCTGAGGTCCATGGTTTGATCCCCGGTACTAGTGGAAACATTAGGATGTGTTTCATTAGAACATAAGAATGGAGGAACACTGCAGAAGGCCTATTGGCCCACACAAGGCAAATCCTCATCAAAACCACCACTAACCAAAACTACCCAAGAATTTACTCCTGTACCCACGACACCAATCAAACCCAGCCCCTCCCACTCATATATTTGTCCAATCTCTTTATAAAGCTACCCAAGGTCCTAGCCTCTATCACCCACTCGGAACGTTGTTCCACGCATCTACAACTCTGTTCGAAAACCAGTACAGTGGTCCCTCGGTTTTCGGTCATCTCCAAACTCGAACATTTATGTAAGTGTATTTTCGTAAGTGCTGTTGCAAGTGTATTTTTGGGGGTCTGAAATAGACTAACCTACGTGACATTATTTCTTAAGGAAGTAAATTCGTTCGGTAATGGCACTTGAGCAGCATTCTGGAACTAATTTTCGGCGAAAACCGAGGGACCACTGTACTTGCGTATGTCATTTCTAAATCTAAATTTATCCAACTTAAATCCGTTATTTTTGGTTCTTACTTGGTTCGATATCCTCAGTATTTTATTAATATCTCCTTTGTTTATGCCCATCATCCACTTATATCTCCTCTCATTATACGTCTCCAGAGAGTGAAGATTCAAGGCTCTAAGTCTATCTTCATATGGGAGATTCCTTATACAGTAAATCATTTTAGTCATTTTTCTCTCTATGTTCTCTAATGAATCTATATCCATCCTGTAGTACGGAGACCAAAACTGAGTGGCATAATCCAAATGAGGCCTCACTAGTGATGTATAGAGCTGTAAAATAACTTTTGGACTTCTGTTGTTTATACTTCTTGAAATAAATCCTAGTAATCTGTTAACCTTATTGCGCACACTTAGGCACTGTTGTCTTGGCTTTAGATTTCTGCTTACCATGACTCCAAAGTCTTTTTCGCATTCTGTATGATCAAGCTCTACTTCACCTAGTTTATAACTTCGAGGGATATTTTCATTCCCAAGGACTAGTACCTTACACTTGTCCACATTGAACTTCATCTGCCACTTTTCAGACCAAGACATTAATTTGTCCAAATCCTGGAGTTCACTGGTATCCTCATAATGAATCATATGGCCTATTTTTGTATCATCAGCAAATTTACTCATGTCACTTGTAATTCCTTCATCAAGGTCATTAATGTAAATTATCAACAACTTTGGGCTTAAAGCTGATCCTTGTGGAATGCCACTAGTGACTAATCCCCATTCAGATTTGACCCCATTAATGGAAACTCTGCTTTCTATTGGTAAGCCATGCCTCTATCCATGAGTACTCTATTGAAGGCTTTACTGAAATCCAAATAAACAATATCACATTCTTTGTCACTGTCTACTGACTCAAATGTTTTATTGAAGAACGTCAGTAAATTTGTCAAGCAGGAACGACCTCTCGTGAACCCATGCTGAGATTCATTAATCAAATTATGTTCTTGAAGGTGACTTCTAATAATATCAGCTATAATTGAGTCTAATAATTTGCCTACTGTAGACGTCAGGCTTATTGGATGGTAATTTGATGGAATGGACTTATCCCCTGATTTGAATATAGGAACTACATTAGCTATCTTCCACATCTCTGGCACAGCACCAGTTAGGATGGACGTATTAAACACACTC